>JAYESA010000566.1:0-143941 GCA_036927795.1 Iris macrosiphon | reverse complement strand
CGTATATCTTCTCAAGTCGAAAGACGAAACGTTCGAGAAGTTCAAAGACTTCAAGGTTAAAGCAGAACGTCAAGCCGGTCAACAACTCAAAAGACTCAGAAGCGATCGAAGCGGAGAATACGTTCCTTGTAAGGAAGGAAAGGAAGAACATGACGCTGACAGAGATGATGAACTCCATGTTGCTGACAACATGACTTCCAAAGTGCTTCTGGGGAGAAGCAGCGCTTACTGCTACGTTTATTCTGAATAGAGTACCGTTCGCGACATCTGACATTACTCCTCATGAACTCTGGTTCAAGATCAAACCCAACTTGAATGTCATTCGAGTGTGGAGGTGTCTGGCATATGTGAAGCTTTCAGACCTCAAGATTCAGAAGCTGGAAACGAAAACTACGAAGACCATATTTCTGGACTATGCTGATAAGAGTGATGCTCGGAGGTTCCTTGATATCGAATCGAATCTAATCTAATCATATCATAGAATCTCGCAACACGAAATTCTTTGAAGACAAGTTTGCTAGGCACAAGAATGTTGTTCTCGCGGATGTCCCGGAGAATGTTGTTAGCACGGACGAGACAAGTATCTCCCAGAGAGAAGTAGTCCAAGAAGGAGTTGTTGTTGATGAGACAATATTTGAACCAGAACCCGTTGAGCCGAGAGCAAAGCGAGTGAGGAGGCCGAAAGACTTCGGAGAAAACTTAGTTACCTATCATGTGGAAGCTGATCCGCTTACCTATGATAAGGCAATGAAGACCAGAGATACTATTTTCTGGAAAGAGGCTATCCATGACGAGTTTGACTCGATAACTTCTAATAATACTTGGAAGTTAGTCGATCTGCTTGAAGAAGCTAAACCCATCGGATGCAAGTGAATCTTTAAAAAGAAGATGAAAGCAGACGAAACTGTTGACAAGTTCAAGGCCAGGCTAGTGGTCAAAAAAATTTCTCAGATACATGGGATTGACTACTTCGATACTTATGATCCCGTTGCACGGATGACTACTATCAGGATGCTGATTGCTCTAGGTGCTATTCACATAATAGTGATTCATCAGATGGACGTCAAGACAAAAGTTCTGAATGGTGAACTGACTGAGGAGATTTACATGCAACAGCCAGAAGGGTTTGTCGTCAAAGGTCTTGAAGACAAAGTATGCAAACAGATGAAATCTCTGTATGGTCTGAAGCAAGCTCCCAAATTGTGGCACGAGAAGTTTGCAAAGTTATCAGATCAAATGGCTACAAGGTCAGCGAAACTGATAAGTGTGTGTACACGAAGTTCGCTGGCGATAGAGGTGTCATCGTTTGTCTCTATGTGGACGATATGCTAATCCTAGGTACGGATGAAGAATGTGTCACTAGAACAAAGATGTTCCTATCGCCTAAATTCAGTATGAATGACACGGGAGATGCATATATCATCCTTGGGATTAAGATAATCCGGACGGAAGCTGGACTTGATCTATCACAAGCTCACTAAGTGGAAAAAATGCTCACACGAGGGATCGATACTTCATATAGGTGTGACAAGAAACTGAAGCCTAACCCAGGAAAAAGCGTCAGACAATTGGAGTATTCTAGCGTCATCGGGAGCTTGATGTATGCTACAAATGCCACTAGGCCTGACATTGCTTTTGTTGTGGGGATGCTGAGTAGATTCACAAGTAACCCAGGTGTTGAACACTAGAAAGCTGTGAAGAGGGTGATGAGATATCGCAAGAAGACTCAGAAGTTTGCACTTTACTACAGCGGAGATCCAGCAGTGGTAGAAGGCTTCAGTGATGCTAGTTGGTGCTCAGAAGAAGAGAGCGAGAGATCTACAGGAGAATATGTTTTCTCAATAGGAGGAACTGCCATATCGTGGAAGTCGAAGAAGCAGACTATGCTCTCACGCTCATCGATGGAGTCTGAGTTCTATGCACTTGCAACTGCAGCAGATGAAGCATAATGGCTTCGAGAGCTCATGTACGATCTTCCAATGGTTGGTATGCAGATTCCTGCTGTACCAATATACTGCGACAACCAGACAGCTGCAGTAGTAGCATCTAATATCTCTTCAATGGATGGAAGAGAACTGTGCGGCTTCGGCACATAGCACTAAACAACATCATCAAGACTGGTGTCATTGCAGTAGTGGATGTTCGGAGTCAGGAGAACCTGACGGATCCGTTCACTAAAGGTCTCAGGCGCGAGCTAGTCGAAGACACAACAAGTAAAATAGGCTTGAAGGACCTCTGATATTGTGTCTTTGTAATCCTACCATTAAGTTTTATGCTATTAGTTCAAAGAGAAATCTACTAGGCATCTAGCTTTTGGTTCAAGGGAGAACCACTGACTGAAAAAATATCAGGTGCAGTCGGTAGTCCTTATGGACAAAGTGGGATACGTACCTGAAACAACTGTAGTCTACTATTTTGTTCTATAGAACAATTCCTGTGTAAGATTGGCTTCGACGCCTTAATGAGTTCTTGGGCAGAGTGAATGTCCGGCGTGCGCTGCAGGAAGCACGTGTAGTTCTGTAAACCCCCTGATTTTAAAGAATTTTTAATTTGAATTTTTCACAATTTTCTGGAATTTTTCTGAAATTTTTTATTAATTAAACTAAGGTATTTTGAATTTAAATAATTTTTAAATGTTATTAAATAATATTAAAATATTATAAAAATAATATTTTCTGGTGTAAAATGAAAAATTAGACATAGGATAATTTTTCGAAAATTTATTGGACCCCGGAAACATTTTTAAAGCCCTAAAAACCAAGTTATAATTAAACCAAAATAAACCTAGAATTAAACCCGGTTCAATTGAACCAAACCAACCCGAACCAACCTAGACCGGTTTAGCTAAACCGAACCAAACCCTAGCGGGTCGGATCGGGTCTAACCCGCCGACCCGAAATCCGCTAAACCCAAACCCGTAGTCATGTTCTAGCGGATCGGGCTGAATCCGCCGCCCGACCCGACCCGGCCCGGCCCGCCACCGAAACCCCTCTCCTTCCCTAGCTGCTCAGCCCCGCACCCGCCGCCGCTCCGGCTTCCTGCAACCGCCGCCGCCGCCCGCTCGCCTCCCAGCCGCTCCGGCTCCCCCGCACCCGCCGCCTCGTCGACTCCCGTAACCGCCACCGTTCCTCCTCCTCCCTCTCTCCTATAAAACCCTACCCTCTCCTCCTCTCTCCCCCTTCGTCCTCCGTCCCCGCCTCGCCGTCCACCGTCGTCCCCTCGCCCAGCCTCCGTCTCCTCCGCCCGGACTCGTCCCGCAGCAGCCCTCTCCTCCTCCTGCAGCTCCTCCCTCCTCGAGCTTCGCCGCCGGCAACTCCCTCGAGCGCCGCCCGCCTCCACCAGCGCAGCCCGGCCCAGGTGCCGCCTTCCTCCGGCCAGCCCCCAAGCAGCCCTAGCCCCGAGCCGCCTTCCTCCGGCGAGTCCACCCAGCAGCACCCGGACACGGCTGACACGACACAGCACAGTGTCGAGAAGACACGCGGACACGTGAAATCCTCGGTTCACGGAGCCCTGTTCAGGTAACCCGTTCTCTCTCCTCGTTGCTCCATTTTCTGTTCCGTCAGTTGTGACGCGAACCCTGCGTGACCCTCTCGATGCCCGTGCAACCCGCTCGGTGCGTCGCATCCTGTGGCGATCGCGAACCGCGATCCAAAAACAGGAAAAATAACACCCTGTTTTCATCCGGAACTGAGTACGCCCCGCCAAACGGGACGACTTGGTCGCGTGCGATCTTCACCGAAAGGTGCGCGCCGTTGGTACGGACGTGCGGGATTTCGCAGAAGTTGATTTGGATGTGCGTGCACACCGGAATCAACATGTATCCGCCGACAACGCCTCGTATCCGCCTGTTCTGGATCTCGTCGTAACTTAGTGTACACACGTCGGATCGAAACGAAACTTGCGCCATTGGACTCGTAGCAATACGCTGGTCCTGTGACCCAAGTTTGGTTCGATTCTGATAACGTTGACAAAATCGCGTATCGTGGGCCCCACAGCTCCACTTGACGGGCGATTTTGTGATCGGCTCATCGGAATCCAATTCTGGAAGTTCTGTTGGGTTCGTATCATCGTTCTGGACCTGTTGACACTAAGTTTGGCGGATTTGGAGACCTTTGTTCCTGACACGTTTTTCGGTGCGAAGCGGGCCACATGTGGATCCCGCTTTGACCAGAAACGGTCATATTCGCCCCTGTGTCCAAATTGGACTTAAGGACAGGCGTTTCTAGCTATTTGATATTTTCTGGATCTGATGGTGATGTTTATTTCAGCAACCGGAGCGGTACCTGCAATTCCCACTGAGGTCAGAGCTACAGTTGGAACCAGAACCACAGGCAAGTGTACCTTGCCAAATCTTGCAGTTTTTGCTACTTATTTTCTTGACATATATATTTGTTGTACATGCTTAACCTAGGACTGTGTGACTTACTTAGCGTTCGATTAATAGGCGGGTGCCAACACCGTACGCGGAGTTGTGTAACGTCACCTAGAGATGGCTATCGTAATCCTTTATATTCTCGTACTTGCATTATCAAATACGTTATACCCAGGACACCTGACACTATTCATGTGACAGAATCTTTCTGAAATATTCAAGGTGATTCTGTGTAGGTTGCAGGATTTATGACATAGACATTACATGCTTAGATCTTATTATGACTTGCTGCATTAGTTTTGATCTTGCGTGTCATGGATATGAGACGTGCGATTACATTGGGTGGGGAGAGTATTACCATATCAAAGGCTGATTATATTACATATATTATTGTCTGGAGGTGATTGGCACATATACTGGAGTCGTGATACTACCTGCTTTGGCATATATACTGGAGTCGTAATACTAATGCTGCTATGGGTTTCTCTGACACTGATCCTATAGTAGTCTCAGCCCAAGTATGACTAAAACTCTCACTTGCATATCACTTATCTGGTTATATATTTACCCTATTGTTTTATTTATTGCTGCACTGCATTTATTTGGCATGAGTTATCTTGTACCTTGCTATGTCCCCTGAGGACCTGGATCCGGATTATTTTCCCAGGATTAGTAGAGGAGATCCACTCTGAGGTATACAGGACAGGAGCATTAGCAGGAGCAGAAGCAGGAACATGTGCATACAGAGGAGCAGAACCAGGAACCGAGGACTAGGTGATTACCATGGATTCTCTGAGTATAAGTTTCTTCTATACTCATTCTGTGATGCTATTTACATTCTTGTTTAATGAACAATTGTATCAGACTTAATATCGGGTTGTTCTCCGATTTTATTTACTTGTGACTGGATGATGTTTATTTTCTTTTGTTAATATTGCTGTATTTATTCTGTGGATGAGATTAGTAAAACCCTGATCGTTGTAATACAGCTTAAGTATGTCCCGATGAATCCATTAAATTGGGTTTGTCCATCGGTGTGTGCTGCTGGCCATTGCCACGTGACTAGTCCCTAGATATTTTGGGACTGGGGCGTGACAAGTTCAGCACTTCAAGGGACTTGTATTCCATGCTACAGTGGTGTGACACCACGATGAGGTAAAAGATGTAAAGCCTCGGTTGCGAGCTATGTCACAGCGGCAGTAGTAAAGTGGCACTTTGTTGGCTACCTCTTCTAGGGCTCAAGGGTGCTTTGTTGGGGCTTAGCGACTCGGACTCGGACTAGGGCTCAAGAGCACAAAGTGGCGCTTTGTTGGCGCACTTTGCACTTAGCACGTCAGCATCATCGCATGGCGCTCGTGTGCTCTTTTTATGCACTGTTGCTTGCTCGGGCGCATGCAGTCAGGTGCCCAAGCGGACAGGTGCGCATGCGGCCAGGAGCCATGCGGTCAGGTGCCCATGCGGACATGTGTGCATGCGGCCAGGAGCGCATGGGGCCAGGGGCCATGCGTTCAGGGGCGCATGCGGCCTAGAGCTATGCGGCCAGCAAGTTAGCTTGAGCAAGTCAAGTGTGGAGGGAACATGGACTGCTGTTGGCAGCTCGGTACAGCGCTGTCTGCTCTGTACAGTACAACGCGCAGGCGGCTCATGGTTGCCACGCGGCTGCAGCGACTGCAGCTTTCGGAGCCTGACGACGCTGTCTGCTCTATGCAGTACAATGGCGGAGGCGGCTCATGCGGCCTAGTTTTTTTTCTCAGGCCGCATGGAAGTTGAAATCCTCTTTATATAGAGGCTCTCCTCTTTCATTTAGTGTGTTAAAAAAATTGAAAAGAGAGAAAAACCGATAGCACCAGCAGGACCTGCGACAGTTTTTAGCATCCTTCCAAATGCATCTTTCGAGTGATCCAAAGGTGACCAAGAGCGTTCCAGAAGTTTTCGTATGAACTTGTTGGATCTTGGGGGCAGATCGTTGTATAGCGCGAATCTTGTCTTGAGCTCCGGTGGTTTTGATCACCCCAGCAAGAGTTTCCTTCTTTGTATTTCTGTTCTTGTTTCCGTTCTTCTCGGTGTAGCGTCTGCGAACGTAGAGAGAAAAACGATTTTCTGATTCTTGTTGTATTTGCATTTTTTTTGGGTTGTCAGTTTGTAACATGTTCCTTGTTTAGTGCTTCTGTGGAGTTGTGTGTCACTGTAGAGAAACTCTTGTGTGAATCTCAGTGCACCAACTTCTCTTCTGGAGTTTGTAGAGACGAACTCTTGTGTGAGTTTCTACTTTGTGGCTACCTCTTCTTCTTTGATCTGACTTCGGGACTAACAATATGCTTAACCAGAATTGACATTCGCAACCCAAAGGACATGGATATCAGCCACACAATAATGATTTATGACTATAATTGTAAAAAATCACTAGTAAAATGAGTAACAGTTACTTATGACTTACAACAGCTAGTATATCCTTCGCTAACCCTTTTTCATACAATGGAGGCCCAACTTTGACATCAAGAATCACCTGCCTAACTGAGCTTGACACGAACTGCAAGAAAATTCATTGTTCCAAAAGTGGTAATGAATACTCAAATAATTTTGTTCACATTCAGTTCATCTGATTGAAACTTTTGGAACAAAAGGAGAAGAGGAATAATTAAAAGAGTGACAGACATTTCGATTATGCTCAAACTAGCAGAAGTAAAAAAGATGAAGAGGGGAAGGGTTAAAATTACCGTCAAAGCTTCCTCAATGGTAGGTACTTGTTGGTTGTGGAACTCAGGTCTCAATTGAAAGCCAGCATCCAGTTCCTTTATCTACAGCATGAAACAAATATACTCTCTTAAACAAAATTTTCAACTATCAGATGAAGCTAACAATCAAGAATGTAATTTACTAGAACTTTTAAGTTCAACTATCACAAGCAATGACGCAGAGTGCTTGAGTAGCAAACTAACTCAACTAAGACATTTATAATGCTAGTAGATATTTTTATTTTTTATTTTGAGAGAGAGAATAGTAGAATTATTATGTAAACTAGAGTAACTGGGATTAGATTACTTTTATGAACATTACACATTTGGTAAGGGTAATATTAATTAAACTATGTTGCTGTTAACATGCAAAGTTTGGCAGTCAAGCCAAGCAAGTAATAATAATATGACTAACAGTAGACAGAAAAACCCTTACCTACCTCTTTCATCTTCATGTAACCAACTTTAGCAGTATTATTCTTGGACATCCTCTGCAGATCCCTGCCTGTCGTGTCAGTATAAATTCTCCAAAATGATTCAAGAAAAAACATCAGATAGATCTTAAAGCCCATGTCATTGAATATATGATAAATGACAATGCATGATGTGAATGGTGCACAACAGGACGAAGGGCAACAGGTTTTTTTTAGAAAGCTGAATGAGAGAGAGAGAGAGAGAGTATTTCACACTAAATATATGAAAAGTAAAAGAAAGCAAAAGGAACCTTGAAATAGTACTTTCTCCCTACATCATAGGACAAAGTTTTACACACTCATAAGAGAAACTGCCATTCTACTCAAACGTTGCAAAAAGAAGGATGCGACCGCTAGGCAACTAAGAAACAAAAAATCAAGCAATTAAAGCAATAACTTAATCAATTCAAACAACGTCTAACTGATGAAGAGGCAAGGTGCCATTTATTTTAAGATACATGTTATCATGAGACTAATTCACATAAGCAGACTTTGTAGAATGGATGGACCCCACACAATAATTATGTGTGTGAGGGTCGACAAGTAATCGAGGTTTGATGACTTGGGATGGGTTACATCAAACATTATTGAGACAACAAGCAAAAATCAGTAAGGGATCGTGGTTTAATAAATTGGGATAGAACACATCAAATACTGATGCAACCAACAACACTCTGTAAATGACATGGTTGTTATTGAAGAGCAGCCAAATTGGGCCCCCAAACAGCCCGCTCAAACCGTGCCAAGCGCAGTTTTGGGTCATTGACCAGTATACGGAAGTATACCACGGTGTACTTGATCTGGGGATTTTGGGGTGCAAAACTTGCTGGAACAAAATGCATCTTTGGAGCATACAGCCAGCATACCGGCAGGATATCGCTCGTGTGCTGGTTCGAGGCAACTGAGTGGATTTTGGTTTGGTTTTAACAAAGATTTGGATGAATAATTTTCATATCATTTCTAATTTTCTTTCTTTAATTAGATATATCCTTTTAGGGATTGTTTACTGAGGCCTTAAGCCATTTCTTTATTATATGTAGGAGTACGTAGAAGGAGGAGGACAAGTTGATGCATATTGTTTTCTTTATTTAGTAAAGAGTGTTTCTCTTTTGAGTCTCATGTTTGAGAATCGAGTTTCCAGTCTTCTTTATCTTATATCGTTGGTTTTCAGCGTCCGACATTTTCGACTTGTGTCAGTAGGTATTAGAGCCTCGGCTTGTCGCCAGGCATAATGGAACCAACGACAACGATGGTGATCAACAACTCCTTGACGAAGAATAGGTGGTTGCATGCCTCTTTGTTGCAGTCTGTCGCATGGAAGTCTCTCTGCGAAATCGAGCCTTTGTGTCCAGTGAATCCAGAAATGACATCACGGATAAGCAACCCCCACGACCTCCCGAACGATGGACAAGTACCGACACGAGAGCACCGTCCACGAAAGACTCGTTTATGTTCGTCTAGTTAGAGAATAAAAGAGTTGGATGATTTCGTCAGGAGAGGTCGTGATGACGATCATGGCGGTATTAGACCGCCTGACTGACGAATTTATGACCGTCGGCACAACGTCGACGGATATGGTTGATAGAGCGACTATGAGAGGAATTATTTTCGCAGAAGAGAGAATCGGTTAACGACGACTACACTTATCAACATGACACTCTCGAAAAAGGTCCATATGACTTCAAAGTTCAAATTAAAGATAGATATTTAGATCTTTTATAGAGATCTCGCTATCGAGGAATTCATGAATTTATTGTCAGAGGTAAATGGATTATTTGATTACATAGAGATCTCGACGAACAAGAAGATAAAGTTAGTAGCCTGCCAACTATAAAATTGGGAGCGTCAGCTTGGTGAGACATACTGTAGGATGAGCAAAGAAGGGAAGGGAATACGTGCATCACCTCTTGGGGGAAGATGCAAAAGAAACTGAAGACACACTTCCTATATAATGACTACGAGCATCATATTTTTCATCAATATCAGAGGTATGCACAGGGCCAACGAGTATACTGCGGAGTTTCTGCGCTTCTGTCAATTTCTGCATCTTGCTAAGCGGAATCATCTTGACGAAACCAAGGGGGAGTAGGTATCTTACTTCATGGATGGACTCAAAACCGACGATTCCAAATCAGATCAACACTTATTGCATCCCTAATCTGAAGAAGGCAAGAACGAAACTTTACAAGTATAACGATTACTGCAAAAAAGACGACAGTCAAAAGACAAATAAATGTGGCAATTTGAGGTGGTGGATCGACCCAATACCGAGTCAACGGAAGAAGCACCCAAAAAGGATAAAGCGGCAAAGAAGATGGCAGAAAAGAAATCCATAGAGGCAACTACTCGACGCAACAACCCTTATACCAAACTTGTCCTCGACAAGTATTTCAAGAGCAATCAGTCGAGTCATCTGTCAAGTCAAGCATGTGGCTTATGCCGATCGAGAAGCACTTAATAAACATGCAAACGACGACAATATCTATTACGGCCCTAACAAATTTGAAGAGGAAGAGGTATTCTTTAGTGTAGTAAGGAAGATCATGTTGACACCAAAACATGAGGAATAAGCTTTTCCAAACCCAATGTATCATCAATAGTAAACGGTTTGAAGTTGTGATCGACAACAACATCTAAGAGAACATCATCGTCTGCCAAATGGTCGAAGAAACGGGGTTGACGTTAGAGAAACACCTGGCATCGTATTCTACTGGGTGGGTTCAAGACGTGTCAAGTGTCAAGGTGACTGAACGATGTCGTGTTCCCTTCTCTATCGATGCATATCTATTTCCACTTGGTGGGTTCAAGACGTGTCAAGTGTCAAGGTGACTGAACGGTGTTGTGTTCCCTTCTCTATCGACGCATATAGAGAAGAGGTCTATTGCGACGTGATGGGCAGACTCGATATTTGCCACACATTGCTTGAAAGACCGTAACCGTTTGATGTTAGCGTAAAACACGATGGTCATGTTAACATGTATCGGCTAGTGAATGGTTAGACAAAGTATACACTTACGCCTTCAAAAAAAATTACTCTAACCGAATCTTTACAAAAGGGAAGGTTTTTCTTTCTATGGCAAGGTAACAGAAGCGGTCGCCAATGGAGCCCAGGAGGTAGATGACTTGGTAGCTAAGGAAAGCCTAGACGCCGACGAGTCAACGAAGGAATGGGTGAGTCCGGCAGAGGTACGTCAAGTACTTAGACGAGTTTCACGACGCCCTAACGGAGGAGTTCATGAAGGAGTACAGATGTTGTCGATGCGGATTTGCCGAGCTTAACACATTACTAAATGGGCACAAATATCTTGGGAAAAGGATTTGGAGGAGAAGAGGCACTTGAAAGAAGTTTTAGACAGATCGGAGAAGAGCATGACAACACATAATTTAACAAACAAGTCCATAGAGATCACATGGAGGTTCGAAAGCAACTACAGAAGACTACTACGAGATGGAACAATTGCTAAAGAAATTTTTGTACCAACACCATAACTGCAAGGTTTCTAACGTTGGTAGCGGCATCATAGTATATTTTCAGAAAGAGGTGATGTCAATTGGACATCTGATCCAAACGGCGACACAAGAACTCGGATCAAGTTCTTTACAAGAGGATTCTCACATGGTTTTCATTAAATAGCACCGAAACCAGGTCCCAGTACACCCAACCCAAATCAGTCCAGGCCCAGTGTTAGGTCCTTGATCGATATACCAGAGGTATACCGCTTGTATATTACCGGTGTACTTGATGCGGGGATTTTTGGGTGCAAGACTAGCTGGAACAAAATGCATATTTGGAGTATGTCAGTTCGAGATGAATGCTTATTTGGAGCATTCTGTCACTATGTGTTCAAGACGGCTGAGCGGATTTGGGTTTGTCTTTGCAAGATTTGGATGAATAGTTTTCATATCTTTTGTAATTTTCTTTCTTTAATTTGGTATATCCTTTAGGGATTGTTTTCTTAGGCATTAAGCGACTTCTTTATTATAAGTAGAAGGAGGACAAGTTGATGCATATTGTTTTCTCTATCAATAAAAGGTGTTTCTGTTTTTATTCTCGTGTTTGAAAATCGATGTTCCAGTCCTAGTCATCTTTGGTCGTTGGTTTTCTGCGATAAATGTTTACGTGTTGTCAGTAAGAATCGAGGTTTGAAGAATGGGATGGACATGGACCACATCAAACATTGATGCAACAAGTAAGATTCAATAATGGATTGATGCTTGATGAATGGGATAGGCCACATCAAAGATAAATATGAGGGATACGATGAATAGGATGGGCCGCATCAAACATTTAAGTTGGGGTTGTCTACATCAAGCATTGAGGCGATAAATGGAGATGACAAAAGACCAGAGTTTGATATATAGAAATGGGCTACGTCAAATGCTTTGAAGAGCCAATCGGGGCTTGGTTAGATACTTTGTTTTTCTTAGTTGTCTTTTTCTTAGTTCTCTTCTAAATCAAACCTTGAAAAACTACACACACAAAAGGAAGACTTCAAGTGGATGTTAAAGCATACCTATCATGGAGAGCAAATAATTCACCATCTAAAGAACGAGAAGCGTCTATCTCAATGCAATCTATATGAGAATGGAGAGCGATCCGGTAAGCGTCTATCTGTTGGCAGCGGAAACAATAAATAAGAACTAGTAGCATATACTGGTATCAAATGTAGAATTAAGGTTGATCAAATACTTTTTATGGGCAATGGGCAGAATAATAGTTCACTTTTTGCCCCAAAGAGCAAGTATTTGGACACTACCAAGATACTGAGTTATGGTTAGGGAAGAGTGTAGCACAATATTGGGGTACAATATGAAATTCCCTGTATTACAACTTAGACCTAAATTAAGGATCAGCATTGATCCTTGTGATTCACAATATTATATATAATTATGTTAATCTGGTACGATACACGATAACTATAGTATGATACGATACAAAAGGTATTCGATATGAATTGTATAGGTGTATTGGATGGGGGTCATGGGACAAAAAACGTATGATACGTTTTTGTATCGCCAGATCAGATATGATATGATACGGCTGATACTATACATTGACATTTTAGTTTTTTTTTCTTTAATTTTTTACCTTCTCTATTTTCTTTGTTTATTTATTATTGAGCTTTCTTCTCATTTGTTTTTGGATTTTCTTTTTCTTTTCTTTTGCGTGTTTCATTGAGTACTATTTCTACTATGGACCTTATGGTTTTGAATGGATAAATTTATCTATATTAGGAACTTATGATTGTTGTCTTAACTTGTATTTGAGTTTCACTTTTACTTGTCGACTTTATAATGGTGGTCATTTATTGCTTAGTGATACTTTATTTTACACGGATTCGACATGACATGTTTTAGATATGGCGTCACGGATTTGACATCTATTTTGGTTTGTCCTAGTGTATTTCATGGTGTCTGTGGCGTGTCTGATACGTGCGTTCAACTCGACATGGACACCACATGAATTTGGAGTGTCTGTGCTACTTTGGTGATACTCATTATTTTTGCTTAATGAGTTAAAACTTATCCATATATGTTCTATTAATTTTCTAATGTATTTAACGTATAATACGATACACGATACAATACGCGATAATCAAGCATACCGATACACGATACGATACATAATATGACAACTAGATATATAACTATAAAAAATTAGAACAGATGTTTTATAATTTTTATCTACAGAAAGAGACCTGAAATTTGGCATAAAGCTCTGTTGTTGTTGTTGTTGTTGTTGTTGAAGAAACAAGAAAGAGACCAAAACATAAGCACTTTTTCTTTTTTTTAATGCATCCAATTAATTAGCCAATAGATGCAGAGATATAACAGTTTTCAAGCTGAAGTTTAAAAAGAATAGTTTGTGCCAGTGTCAGTCCTCTCCAAGACTTCTGGTTCAAAAGTGACACTTCTTACAAAATTTGATTTTGGTTTGCTTATTATCAAATTAATCTTGAATCATAGAACGAATGATTACTCTCCTCCCGTGTCTTTCTTCTCTTCCTTCCACCTCTTCCCCTGTGATATAATTTTGTCCTGCTACTTAAAACAGTATTGAACATAGATTCCCAACCTAAACACTGTCAACAAGGCAACTTATCATGTGATTTAATGTGCAAATTCGAATCAATCCTTAAAATATAACAGAAAGCTTTATACAAGAGTTGCATATGTAAATAATTATTGGAAATTTTCATTCAGAGGAAAAAAATGTAAAATGTGTTATATTCGAGGACTAAACAGCACAAACACTACAGTGTAAGTGTCTTGTCTTGTCAAAGACATATCAGAGGTCCCGATACCTTACCAAGCCTTAATTTCAAACAACTACTACTCATATCATAGAGTAGCTGTCTCAATAATGTCATAGATAAATGTAAATTCTACACCAGTGTCACCTAAGAAGTAAGAGAACTGAATGGTTCTAATGAGAAGTGTAAAGTCGAGCCAAATGATTTGACCAGCATTTGATACTATTTAGCCTATTGTCTTTTCTAGCACGTAACATTTTTAATAAGAAAACTCAGCGTCTAAGAATTAACCTATACCCTTTCAGCTATGATTAACGGTGAAACCGTATTTTTTCTATTAACTTGTTGAATGACACCGTCACAAGTTACAACTAACTCGTGCCCGGGGATTCAAGGATGCTCCAAAAATACACTAGGACACACCAAAATCATTATCGTTTCGACGCTGCCAGTGTCTGTATCGAGTCGGTGCTGCATAGCTCAGGACCCTCGAAGAGCTTTAGGCACAGAAGAAAAACTCTCTTGACTTATCATGACAACAGATTGATTCCATGATTCATAAATTTTTCAGAGCATTGACGTTTGGAGCGTCCGTGTCGTGTCCACTTCCTTCAGGGTGCTACGTGTCTCAATCATCTCGTCAGTGAACGGGGGGGAGGGGATGCTTACGGTGTTGGGAGCCGCGCTGGTGGCGTCCCCGCCGTGGGCGCAGACGAGAGGAGGGTTCTCCAACCATCCGCACTTCCTCAACCTCGCCTGCACGAAAAAGGAGGAGAGATAGAGCGATAGTCAGTCAGCGAGAGATCAAGAAATTTAGGGTTAGGGTATGAAACCTGGTAGAACTGGCGGAGGCGGAAGTGGAAGAAGAGCGGAGGGACAAAGGCGACGACGACGATGACGGGAAGGAACCGGAGAAAGCTCCGGGAAGTGATTCTCGGAAATCGGAGCTCCTTCCTCTTCTTCCTCCTCGAAGATGACGGAGGAGGAGGAAGGAGAGGAGACGATGGACGCGCCATTGATCGATTCTCTCTCTCTCTCTCTCTCTCTCTCTCTTTCCTTTATTTTCTTTTATTATTTTATTTAACAACAGCGGGAAAGTGACAGGAAAATGCTCACGGGACTGTTTCATACGTAGGAGAGAGGGGGCTAAGAAGGGGTTGGTTGGTGCGGTTCACTTTGGTGGGCCCATTTGTAAGAGCATCATTAGTAAGACCATTCCAATTTCTAGACTCTAATCCAGAATATAGGAGCTTAATTTATATAATAGTTAGAGCTTCATTAGTAAGTTGAATTTGTATAATAGTAAGAGCTTCATTAGTAGTTGGACCATGCAATTTGGGATCCAAATTAAAAAAAAAAAAAAAAGGTAAATATAGAATGGGTTGGATTTGTATGAAAATAGTAGAAAATGGTAAAATGAACTCCGGTTCCAAAGATTGTGTGATCAAAAATTGATGTAAAAAAAAAAAATATCTAGAATATAAAAAGTTGGACTCCAAATTGGGACTTACTATTCTAAAAAATTGGCTCCTATAATCTAGAATCTAGAAATTTGGAGATCCAACCTATAGCTCCCATGGATGGAATGAAACCCAAATTCTATAAATTGGAACCGAGACTTACTATTATACAAAATAAGCTCCTACATTTTAAATCTAGAATGTGGGATGAATCTTACTAATGATGCTCCAAGACTAATCCTAAGTTCTAATTTTTAGATTCTCAGGTCCAATCCACCTAGGAATTATAGGCTGGGTCTAAGAATTTCTAGTTTCAAAATATAGAAAATCATTTTTTACAATAGTAAATCCCAATTTTGAGTCTAATTTTAGATTTACATTTTTTTTTCAGATTAATTTTTGACCATACAATCTTTGGAACCAAAACTAATTTTATTATTTTCTACTATTCTTATACAAATCCAACACATTATATATTTACCTTTTTTTATTTTTTATTTTGGGCCTCAAGATGAAATTGTGGGCACCATCTACTAATGATGCTTGTCCCCATTTCTAGATTCTAGATTCAGAATGTAGGAGCTCATTTGGTTGAATAGTAAGGCCCATTTCAAGTTCCAATTTGTAGATACTGAGGCCCAACGTAACCACATGAGCTATAGGTTGGGTCTAAGAATTTCTAAATTCATAATGTAGGAGATCATTTTGTAGAATAGTAAGTTCCAATTTGGAGCCCCATTTTCTAAATTCTAGATTTTACATTATTTTTTTTTCACATTAAATTTCTACCACACAATCTTTGGGACCAAAGATCATTTTATCACTTTCTACTATTCTCATACAAATCCAACCCATTCTACATTTACCTTCTTCTTCTTCTTTTTTTGGGCCTCAACATGCAATTTTGAGCACCATATACTAATGATGCTCTAAGGACTTAAGTTTATACATTTAATATTGTATTGTCCGTTGTAAAAAAAATATTTGTATTTAACCACCTCCTCGTTAATTTCTAATTTTGTTTTCTCTATTATTAATTTAATTAGTAGTACCATTCATTTAATTTAGTTCTCAAGTGTTAAGATTGGCAATGTACATTTTTCTTTCGTATCATCTAGTTACAAATCAAAGTAATAGTTAATAATAATAAAAAGAATTAGAAATTAGTAATGGGATAAATACAAATAACTCAAAAAAAAGACAGATAAGTCGAATGTATTGCTATGACTGCAAAAAGTTTGGCAAACGCTCACCTCTAATCTTCAGTACTACTAAAATTTTGACAGTCCAATGTATTGCTAAGTCTGCAATTTTTTTGGCAATCCTAAAGACATAATTCTTTTCATTCAGGACTCTTAAAATTTTGCCAGCCTTAGTAATGCATAGGATTGTTAAAATTTTGGCAGTCCTGAAGACAAGATGTGAGCATTTGGTTTCAATCGAACTGAAATATTAAAAATCGAATAAATTGAAGTTCTAAAAATTCAAAATCAAAATCAAAATTGAACCACCGACAATCTCCTAAACCAGATCATCACCCAAAGCAAACAGTGCATGTCACGTCCCGATCTCCCGCGGTCCCCATCGCCTCCACCGGACGCGAATCACCGTGCCAGCACTCCCGCGGGACGGTCGTTTCTCTCGGGACGTGATGTCGTGCGATCCTGGACGCACAAGGCAACAGCATAAGTCGTCTTGGTTATCATCGAACTGATCGAGTTTGCAGCGAAGGAGCAGTGTTACAAACAATAATATCCATCTGAATATACGGGACAAAGGTCAAGGCACGAGGTTCTCTGAATATAATAACATCGTTCCATACATTATGTCCCTCTATACAAAAGCAACTAAAAACACAATTCGATACGGCCCAAGGCATCGACACCAGATTTTCGGGTCCCGGACATGAGACACGACTATCGCTTCTTCGGATGATCCAGCACATGCGAACAATCAAACTGTTGATGGGTCAGCACTTTGGAGAAAGTACTGGTGAGTCTAAAATCAACGAACAGAAGCAACATTCACTAAAACCAACATTAAGTAATTATGTTATAAAATATTACATTACTAGTGATCTTTCTAGTTTTACCTAGTTTTATTTCATGCAGTAAAAATAGAGTCATATTACTTCTTTGAAAACACATCTTGAAAAACAAAGTTCATATTCGATTCATTCAAGTAAATAAGACAAGCCGATTCTTCTACTATCATGGGTGCACAACATGTCTTGTGAGCTATACTCAAAGACTTTAGGGACAATGCACCATCTAGGAACTATCCTTCTATCATGCAAACAAGATGAACTATCTATATGATGTCGATCCCCGAGAAACTCAGGATTAGTAGCGGTAATCCAGCTAACTAATGACTCATTTATCTGATGCTATTAGCAGTTGTGACTCATGGTTGCTCTTCACTAAAATACGCTCAAAATAGCAGTCGTGACCAAGGTTCAGCTCTGCACTAATAGCCATTGTCCGACTGATGCAAATGCATGAAACACTATCAGAAAAACTCTATGAAGCAGGCGATCAAGATCAAGCTGACTATCTATCCATCACTGTGCGGTCAAGTCGCCATCTTTCTGATCAAGTTCTATCACGAAGTAGTTCTATCAATACACAAGCGATAAGAAAATATGTTCAAGCTATCCCTTACTATTTTTATTAGAATGGCAAGGTTCTTCTATTGACAATCATTCAAGTTCTAGCTAAGCATACAGTTCTATTATTCATGCAACGGAAACAATAATCTTCTTAGCAACATGCATTATAAAACTAGATTCTTTATTAGGCATGAAAGAATCAGATAATACAGTTCTGCCCACTCACCTAGATCAGTCATCTTCTGGTTCAACAAGGAGCTCTTCAAGAAGGTTTTATTTTTGAGTCAGCAAACCGATATCTCTTGTACATAGTGCCAATGCGGAGCAGGACAGTACTACAGTGCCAATCTTTCTCTTCAAAGAAACAAAGAAAGATTCATTTGAGCAAATATATAGCGAACTACTAGAATCCAATTTCCCGTCATGAGTAGTTTCCTTATTTTGGGAGACTGTGAACATATTGTTCCAAATGTCATCACGCCCTTACGCCACCACTGTGACATCTTCATGATCATTTTTCTTCTCCACACGCCACAGATAGATTATTCTGATGTAGTCGAATTCCTTGAAATGATAACACACATCGTCCTTCTTCCTTGTTGTTGATCGAGATCGTGTCACTCTCAATCCCTTATCAAGAGTCCTTCCCCTTATGTCTGTCTGCTACCACTGCCAATTGTTCATCCTTAGAAGCATGACTTTTCAACAATTGATTAGATAAAAACTATGTAGTGACTTCCTCCAGCTTCACCATATATATCCTTCCCATAGAGAAATGTATATATGCTCTTACGAAGAGGGAAGCAATGTAAGAAGCAATAGAGCATGTCTTCTTCCTCCACTTTTGCACCAATGGTGTGAAGTTGGTTCAGAAGTCTGTTGAACACGTTCAAGTGTTCCAATAGATTTTCACCTTCCTTCATCATTGGGCCATATAACTGCTGCTTCATATAGAGCCTTGTTGTGACAGACTTTGACATGTACAGTCTCTCCCGATTTTTTCAAAGTCCGACCATAGTTTCTTCCTTTATAATATCAAAGAGAATACGTTGGGATAAGGACAACCTGAAGGAACTAGTATATATTTCATCTCCATGTCCCCTCACTCGTTATCCTTCATTGTCTCTGACTTCTTGAATTTCTCCAACATGACTTTGTGGAGGTCTTGTTTCACCAAAAGAACTTTAATCATTCTCTTCCACAGTCTGAAGTTCCCTCTGTCATTGAACTTCTTCAGCTCGAATCGTTCGAGCATTGCCGTAGACTTCACCACCATTGTCGATCTTCCAAATTTTTAGCCAAAACTCTGATGCTACTTTGTTGTAAATAAAAGCAAAAAAATATTCTCCAAAAATCGTGTCCACGAAGAATCAACACCTGCAAACCAAACACAGTGGTCGACTTATGCAAAAAAAAAAAAAAATACAATATCAAGACAAAGACGCAAGAATATAAGTGAAAATTTATAACTGGTAAAAACTATTGGAAGATCGAGATCACTACTAAATAATGTTACAAAGGTTTACAAGATCAGTATAACTTTGTAATCTCCAATACCATAAAAAGTACATAAAGAGTATCCCAACCAAGAAGATCGAAGAAACCCAAAATTTTCTTTTCTTCAACCTCTATATTTCTTTGGTGACTACGGTATACCTTTCTTTTGAGCACAATAATCTATCACACAAGTAACTTAGCCCGTTTATATAAAATATCACATGTCCATTTATAGAAATCCAATACCAGACAGACATGACATAAGTTTTCATAGAACTAGCTTTAGGTAGGAATTGCATTTTACTACAATTCAATTACCAATAAGATTACTAAATATGAGCCAAAATCCTAACAAAAACCACAGCAGTTGAGAAAGGTTATAGAAGACTTGAATGCTCCCTTGACAATGAGAGATGAAAGAGAGCAAGATATATAAATATCATGATTAGCTCCAAACGTTGCTTTTGAAAGTCTTATATTATATATTGAGGACCGTCACCTCACAACAATATAGTTGGGGACGTATTTTCTGCACAAACTTTAGTGCACTTTATAATCTATATGGTATTTTTTTTTTTAAGCAACTCTTTTTCTCACACTTCAGTTACTCAAGAGACCCTTGGTGGCCTCTCTTCTTGCAAAACCATCCGAACCAGAATGCAAGCTGATCCCAGTCTTCTCTATGGCACTTGAAATCTTCTCTGAATCATAGCCTCCGGCAAGAGATACTACGCCGGTGCTCTCGGCCGCCGGCGGCACGACATCTTCCCTCCTGTAGCTCTCCTCGTCTCGCAGGAGCCTCTCGCTTCCATGAACGACCAGCTCCTGGAGAATCAGCGTCTTCTGGAGGCCTGGGACGAGCTCCTCGACGTCGGTGTCCCCTTTCTCTCCCACGAGCACGACCACCTTCGTGAGATCAAGCCCCCATCGAATACAAAGATACCTTAGTCCAACAAAACATTTTTATATTATTTGAAAAGAGCAAACAATAGTACGTAGATATATAAAAGATAAATATGCCTTCAGGTCTAACCTTAGTGCATGAGCTCTCGACGCGAACAGTGGAACGACGTTTAGGCGTGTGCAAGCCCGTGTGTAGATTATATTGCATCGAAGACCCCTCATCCTTAGCCTTTGACGAAGAGCATCGACTTGACGAGCCTAAAGAACAAGCAGACAGGTGTTGGGCCATCTCCAATGAGCATTCGGTTAATACATGTCACTGATAATTTCCATCATACATACATGGCACTGATAATATATGATGGAGAATTTATGAGTCCTATTTTTAAACTAAATTATTAAATTGATTCAATTTCTATGTAGAAACTATATCAATCAGGATATAAATTTCCTTAAAATGACAATGCCATTAGAAATTCTCATTGGAGAGAGCATTGACGATGATTAGGGGGGAGCATTCGGTCAATTCAGTTCCAACCGAACCGAATAACCGAAAATCGAATTAGACCGAAAATCGAATAAGCAAAACCGAAATCGAACTGAGATGGCCCATAACCGAACCGAATTAAATCGGTTCTATTCGGTTTTCAGTCCAAAACCGAATAATGCTCACCCCCTAGTGATGATATTGTCTTCAGAAGTGTGTTTAGACGTCTGTTGTGAAACAAACACTCACCTTGGCTCCTGTCCTGATAGAGTAAGAATAGCAATGAGAACTGGCTGCTGCTGCTGCCTCTTCAACAACTAGATCATCCTCCGGCGCCGAGCCATCCGCCTTGGCAAGCCGCAGAACCGCAGAATTCACGTGTTCACCGGGCCACCGGTACTCGACGTGTGCACTATAGTCTGCATCAGCAGCCTGATCCCTCCATGGATAGTACACCTCACTCCCACTGCTGCAAATCAAAGCATCAAAATCTCCCGGGCTCACTTGGCAGCATTTCAAGGCCTCTACTGTCTCAGCCATCGTGCACCCCGTGGCGAACACATACCCGGTGCTTCCTCCGGCACTGCCAACTGCCATCACACTCTCGATGATCTTAGTTAAGTCACTGACCACAAGTTTCCCCTCCGCGTCGTAGCAGTCTGTGGCAATCACAAAGAGCCTCTGCCTCCTACCTGGGCCGCCGGCAGTGTGTTCGACTACCGCGTGCACTCGCTCTGACCGAAGACGACGAACGGCTTCTAGAACCGTACTGATGTCACCATTGGGCTTAAGTTCAGCACCATCCATGGAGAAGTGGATGGAGAGGCCATCCACACTGCGAAGAGAGTCGCTCATGGGCTCCTCAACGTGCGGGGCAAGGTCGAGGCCGGAGGTGGGATGGCGAGCGCGGCAATGCTCCACGTGAGATAGGTAGTTACGGCAGTGCTCGGGCCAGGAGAAGTGGTGGATGTTCTTGAGGCCATTTCTCCGGCAGTCAAGCCAGCGCGTCTTGTCAGCAACAAGCTTCAGAAGGGCTTCGGATACGGCCTTGTGGTCGTGCGGGTCTACCAATAGGCCGTTGTTCAATGCCTGGGAAGAAGATTGGATTGTCACAATTATTAGTTGATTATTGAAAACGATTTAGTCGCCCTCTATTAACCGATACGATTTGGCATCCGATACCGACCGATACTGATCGATATCGACATTGGGGGGTCGCTTTTCTAGCCAATTCGGCAAAGAAAATTGAACGAAAAAAACCAGTCAAGTAAAAGCATAATAAGGTTGTAAAAGCATGTAAAAGAAGAAAACTTATCTATCGCACGTAAAACAATCAGCAAAGATGACTACTATTTCATTCAATTTAAAGCTACTAACACAAGCAACACAGGAAATATCTAAAATTATGTCTAAATGTATAAAATATATATTTTTTTCTTTCTAAAATTTTAATAATGATTTTCTTTCCGATACCAACAAATCTGATACTCCGATCCGAAACCGTCGATATTGTCGATATCGATACTCATAGGAAGGATCCGATACCGATACTGCGAACCTTGCTATTAACCTCATTGGTACGAGTAAGATTATACCTTGAGAATATCCACAGGTCCTCCATTCTTGGTTGCCACCACTGGCAAGCCATAAGCAGCAGCCTCAATGAGAGTGAGCCCAAAAGGTTCAACAAGAGCCGGGTTTATGAAGACACCCTTCGTCTTTGCCGCGAGCCGATAAATCTCTGGAACATCTGACTGCTTGTGATGCTTCGGGTAGGCGACCTGTCCGTAAAGATCGTACCTGTCGATGAGCTTGAGTACTGCTGTTAGGACTGCAGTGCTGCTTGCATGCATTTCTTCGATGTCGTCCCTGTTCCCCAGTATCAGAGTCTGCAGCAAAAGAAAGCAGGGGTTAAGGCAACACCAAGATAGCTTCTTCTTCTTTCAAAACATAGTATAAATGCTGAGTTATTGAAAACCTACCAGATTAGCAAGCTCCCGTAAGGCACGGCACTCACCAAAGGCCTTGAGCAACGTGGTTACGTTCTTCTTCGGATCTGGCCGAGAGAGAGCAAGGATCATGGGCTTGTGAGGGTTTGTGAAGAACCTCAATAACTACAGAAAAAAAATAAAATGGTAATGATGCTGGAATTAGCTACATTTAGTAAATTCCTCAGAAGGCTTATTGAATTTCATAAATTTCCGACACTTCGTAAATAAATTTGAACATGGAGATTGGTATTGCCGTATCATCATCCATCACAACCAATTGCTCTCATGAAATTCTTGGTTGAGTTTATGGAATTCCTTGAATTTGGTAAGGTTTGCAGTATCGGTATCAGATCCTTCCTAGGAGTATCAGGATCGACAGTTTCGAAGCGGAGTATCGGATTTTTTTTGAGATCGAAAAACAAATAATTATTAATAAATTATTAAAATTTTAGAATTTTCTTTTATATAGTTATGCATAATTTTATGTATCTTCTGTGTTTTTTTTAGTAATTTTGAAAGTAAATGAAATACTAGTCACAATTGCCGATTGGTTTACCTGCGATAGATAAGTTTTATTCTTTTACATGCTTTTACAACCTTACTATACTTTTACACCCTTGTTGATTGGTCTTTTTCGTTCAATTTTTTTTGTCGAATTGACTGAAAAAGAGACCCCTAATGTCGGTATCGGTATTGGATCGGGACATACCAAACAATATCGGTATCGGCCGTATCGGATCGGTATCGGTCAGTGTCGATATCGGATCGGGACATACCAAACAGTATCAGTATCGGCCGTATCGGATCGGTATCATCCGATACTGCAAACTATGGAATTTTGGCTTCCTCAAATATAAACAAGAAAGAGTTGAAAGTAAAGGTTCAATTGAGACCGGACCTCTGACCAAATTGGTGGCAGCAGATCAGTCCTACTCTGACTTCGGTCAGACCCAAACAAGGATGAGAGATCTCCATCACCTTCTGTTAAGTCCTGAATGTTCACATAGCTGAAGTCCATTCCTGGTGGTATAACCTACTTAAAAGAGAAAACAAAAGAAGGAATCAGAATAAACTGTAAGATCTTATAGTTAGTACTAGTCTAAAGAGTAGAAAGTTTAAAGAACCCTTACCACCATCCTCGGCATATATCTGCCGAGACAACTAACTCCTCTTCTCCTCCTCACCCTCAATTTCCTTTCGAACCTTACATCAAAGCCATCGTACAGTCCCCATTGCTCTTCAATCTCCTGCCGAGTACTCGTGACAACCATTTCAGCTGCATCCAATCCCAACTCCTCTCCCTCAATCCTCCTCGCGATTCTGTATGTAGAGTTGATCTCGGCTCTCGTCATTCTCCCTTGCTTCACCAGCTGTTCAAGCTTGTTCCGGCCTAGCGAGTGACCTGTCATCACCATCGGTACGTTCAGTAAGCCCGATATGCGTGCTGCAACATCTGCAGCATCGGCATAATGACCGTGGATTACGTATGGCCATGTCGGCTTGCTGCTGACGCTAGAGGAATCGGACTGTTGGCAGCCGAGAGATCGGGCCACATTGGTTATGTGGGTTACTGCACGGTCGACAAACTCAGGGATGTGAGGCCATAGAGACTCCTTTGGTATGTACCTGAATCAGTTTCGGGCTGTTTAACATTCAATTCTCGTGAAACTTACTAGTATCAATCATATTTGTAATGTTCGTATACCTGAAACTATTTGAACTTGCGTATCGAAATTCTCATGTCTCTGTTGTCGTTTTTTTTCTTTTTTGAGAATGAACAGAAGGAAGTAAATAACAAAATAAAGACCCAAGAACAAGGTAGAGAACCATCTCCATTAACTTATAATTAGTTACAATATGCTAATTCCTCAAATTCCATTAAATGTTCAACAGGTCAGTAGGGATAAATTCTACCTCTGAGAATAATAGCAGAGGACTAATCAACTAAGAGTAGTTGGCACTTGTGATGCTAATTCGAATTGACTGCATAGATCAAAATTTTTGATGCATGCAATCATAGTTTTGTACTAAATATGTTTGCTGACTTGTGGTAGTGTTCAAAGCATACTAGCTAGTTATCCAAGGATACCTTTCATTGACATAAGGGTACCTTTTCCTACTATTATTGATTGATGTTTAGTAGAATTTACCTATCTTTTGGTCCACAAGGTAGCCTGATTATGTAAGCTCCGCAACAGTCTCCATCTGCGCTAGCATCGGAACCAGGCATACGTGTCAGCATCTCAACAGGCTCCCCGTATGTCCAATGTACGTCAGGGGATGAGATTTGGCGAGTCAGGAGGTCCACGCGGTAGACTCCCTTGGTCGCAGCAAGAGCTCTAGCTAGCTCCACCACATACTTGACCTGATTTTCGTAAGCGATTAGAAGCAATCAGAGCCATTCAAACAAACGTATAATTAGGTCGATTATGCATAGTTTACAACTTTTTCGAACCCCAAAGTCTAAAAACCCCTGTTGATACTGGGGTTTGTAATTGTGACATACCTGGCCTCCAGTATCTGAATCTCTTCCCAGCTCCATATTCTCTCCCCGAACCAAACCGTGTAAGCTTCAATTAAAACAAAGTACAAAATTGCATGTAAACAATGCTTAGCACATAAAAAATAGAGTAAGATCTTTGAATAAACCTAATAGACCCAAACAGAGAACCTGTTAATCATACAATAAAGCCAACCAGAATTGAAGTGGAGATATTTATGAGGCAATACCCAATAGGTACATGAAGCAAACAAAATACAGAGAGTATGGTATGCAGCTTTCATGAATACTTGAGGCTCTCTTTAGCAGTCAGAGTTACTAGTTACCTAATGAGGACAATGTAGAGTCGTTTTGTCTCGAGATGTTCGTCTTCCGACCAAACCTTCGTCTCGGAATTGATCCTGGAGATAGCGCTGCTATACCTCGGTGAGTCAGTGGCGCCCTTCTCCTTCTCTCCCTCTGACATCTCTGAAAGGTCATCTGACCCTGCATCTCTGCTCCCTTTACCAAATTCCAGCTTCTTCGCCATTACTAGACGAGCCTCCTCCCATTCAATCTGCCAATGTTTAATTCATACTTAGTCTGACAGTCCACAAGGCCTGAGATAAAAAAGAAGAAGAAGAAGAAGTGATATCAGGTTATTAGTAAAAGTTCACCAGTTTCCTTTTCCGAGCGAGATGCCATATTCTCCAGCACATGTTCTCGAGACGGTTGTTGCGCTCTTGGCTATTCCTCATCGCCACAACCTGTGAGAGATGCATTCTAAGTCGTTTCGCTACATCGTTCAGATAATATGTATATATACACTGTACTGAACATTGATAGTGTACCTTGATCCAGGTCTTGTGAAGATCTGAATCATCAAAGTGATTTACCACCTCCTCTACGAAGTACTTTGTCGGACTATATCCAGCGGTATTGGCAGCAGCTGCTGCTGCTTCTGCTTCTGCTTCTGCTTCTTTCATAGCAAATAGCTGTTTGCTAGAACCTGCATCCAATATGGCTTCCAAGTAGCCATTGATCCACTCATTCCTCGCCATCTCTTTGCCACTTCACGCCTTTTCTGATGTCTCTCTCTTTTGTTAACTAAATGTTTAAGTGAAGTTGCCGCCAGAAACTTAGTTAAAAGTTTCAGACAAGGCTGAAGATGGACAGAGAGCTAACGTAGCTTATATAGGGGGGGGGGGGGGGGGGGGGGGGGGGACAAAATACCCACTCTGTCCTATTATCAAGTCCCTGCCACTGTACCAAAAATGCTGAGATAACAAAACAGGTAAAGGAGTGAATTATTTGATTACTAACAAAAGAAATGACAGTTTATTCACAAGAACCGTCCATTAACTAATATTCCCTGTTGTTGTAGGCATCATCTAATTAGTCACATATCATTATCAAGTCACCACTAGAGGAGAGAGAGACACTATGTCTATATTCAGATTCTAAGTAGTAAGGGAAAAAAGGATTTGGTTAGCTGATGATGGTCATTCCCAAGCCCAAAATTGTGAAGTGGGAGGAATGGGCAGGCCAGGATATCTTTAGGAATATCCAATAGCACAGAGCCAACTCGTTGTCTCAGCACATTCCTTTTTCTCTCCACCTCTTGCTTCCTTGTGAAATATGCTATATGGCTTTTGGCAAAAGTATGCTCAATTATAAGGCTTTGGTGGAGATGAGAGGGGATTAAAGATATATGTTTCTTCTCCTTTTCGGTCATATATGCTTTCAGAGTAAACTAACTAAATCTGAACTTACTCATGCATGCTCTCTAGATTCCTGATCAATTTCTGCAAAACCCAGTCAGTCAGTTTCCTTCAGTTCTATGAAACTTAAAATTCCAATACAATGGTTAGTTCTATACATACAAAAACTTCTTAAAATCAGAACAAAGGAAAATTTAATATAACACATCTACAAACAACAAATATTTTATATTCCCCAATGTTTGACAGATCCATTTTAATTTGATCTGCAAGAATATAACAATCATGGTCCGATTCGAATTGTACATATACCTTTCACAGGAAGGCCAGCATACTGACATAATTCATATGACAGGTCGTAAAAACTCTGAAAATTTAGCTCAGTATTGAGTAGGATGATCCTGGGGATACTTTCAATAACGAATTATCTAAAGGAAAATTGAGCATACGGGGAAATTTTCACCAAACCACTGAATATAGTGACTATGCCTGCAAGTTGCAACTCTTTCTAGACTCTTTTTCTTGCAACTTTTTGTAGACTATAGGTGGATAGCATATGATTTCTCTGTTTGCTACTTTTTCTTTATGCTCGAAAAAAAATCATCAGGAAATGAACGTCATCTTGAGGAAGCCAGAAGGTATTTCTTGAGGGTGTAGAATCAGATGCTTCTAACAAGCAAATAGGATAGCGAACCTGTTCCTGACCAAGAGCGTAGGAACATCCTTGGCATCATAGCGCTGCGCCCTTGTATCTTTGAAGTATCAGGAATAATAACCCTGACAAGCATCTTAGCAGTGTAAAATAAGAAGGAGATAGAAAGTTAGGAACTTTCTCATCTGTTATCCTACAATTGTCATTCAATTCTTAAAATTTTCATTTCAAGACCTTTGAAGGAAACAAATAATCATGGGTGATGCACTTGCAGGTGACTAAAGCTGCAAGCAATGTTGGTTTCTATTAGGAAAATCCTTTCAAACACCAACCTATTATGTAATCAAGTTGAAATAAATAGAAACTTTTTACAAGGATCTTTATGAGAAAAATAATAGTAGCGTACATAACTAAACAGAGAACAGAGAGAAATGAAAATTAAGAACAAAGAAGAAGACAAGCCTAGCGACTTGTGTCTGTTGGTCGCGCAGCGGAAGAAGCGCTTTGCCAACCCACCTGAGATAACCAACCAATCTACGAACACCAAGCACAGATGAAGACGAGTATATGGTGGTTGTAACGCCCCGCTCCAAACGGTTACTTATGAAACACTACGCTGCTTCGACTCGGTTGAGAATCGAGTCTCGGGGAAACCTTACTGAATCAACACGGACGAAGTGCAATGAACCCTTCGAATTAATCGAACGGCTTCTATTGAAATAAGTCCAAGAGTTTTGTTGGTTGCTTTGCTTCTTGGTTTTGTGTTGCTTTGTGTTTTGAGTTGCTTTCGATGACTTGGTTTTCATGATTTCGCTTTCTCGCTTGCACGTTCTTTCGAATCGTAAGGGAAAGAGATTGAAGTATGCTAACCAAGTATTGATGCATTTTCGGGACGCATAACCAAGGAGTGAACGTCGCTTAGGCTTCCCCATCCCCTCGTTCGGTTCATTAGGTGAGTGGCTTAGGCCCTTCGATGAATCCTTTAAGTTTGCATGCCTAATAAAGAATCTCTAGTTCACATAAATATGCTGCCTCACTAAAAAGATAAGCTAAAAAGAGAAAGAAAGTATTGCATGTTTCAAGTATAGAACTGCTAACTTACTAGTTGCTTATGGAATGCTTATTGTCCCTTGTATGCTATGCCTCGAGTATTATAGCTGGAAAACTCTGGACATGATCTAGAAAAGAGAAAAAGAGAAAAGAAGAGATAGACTTGCTTGCTCATTGTTCATCAGTTGCATGATAGCATATTTTCTGATAGGAGCTTGCATTCATGCATTTGGTCAGGACAACTTGTGCACAAGGATTATCTCTCGGGCGGTCCCTGGGGCACTGGGGATCGTTCGGCCGGAAAGAGATCTAGATACCCTGAGGCGTGAACGTCCTTACTTACGGGAGGGTAGACTCGTCTATTAGTGAGATGGACTTGTACGTCCCAACTGCTAATCCCGTGGAGGGGACCATCATATAGTTAGGGCGCATGCTAGGTTTACCTTCTTGCATACGTAACAAATTGATGCCTACTTATTGATTCATAAGTTATTCATATGCAAATTGTGGCTAACTTGTGTGTCTGCTGCAGGGATAACCGCTCGGCCGTGGGTAAGAAATATCATATGCACTTGCTTTATATTGTCTATGTTTCCTAGCATGAATTGTTAAAAAGAAACTAGACAACCAGAAAGACCACTTAATAATGCTAGCTTCATATGCTTACTTAGTGTGGATTTCTAAGGTGAGTTTGGCCACGGTCGCTCACCAGTACATGTGGTAGTACTGACCCACGTTTGTGGGCAAATATCCAGGTACTGGAAGCGAGAGTTTGGCAAGCATCCTCAACCTGAATCAGCGTGTGCGCACCCTTCCTTAGGATTGTGTTCGTGCTGCTTCTTCCGCTGCTTACCTCTCCAGTGGGCTACTTCCTCTTCTGCTAGATGTTTTGCTATTTTGGTCCTACTACAAGGGCATAATGTAATGGACGTTGTGGCTAGTTTTGGGAATGTGAAAAGAGTTGTAAGCCTTCTAAGGCATATTTTGTAACTCAGCCAAGCAAACACTTTGTAATCCAAATCTTCAGTATTCAATAAAAGAAAGTATTTTGTGTGCTATCAAATGTGTTCAACTTTGGTTCTCTGCGTTTTACTCTGTGCCTATATATATGTATATTTTGTCTAACTTGTCTTGTGCAGGTACGTTGCCTGGTGCAAGCGCAACTTAGGCTTGCACGGCATCGCGCCCAAGCGAGGACGAACGGTTCCGTAGGGACCAAGCGAGGACGAATGGTTCCGTAGGGACCAAGCGAGGACGATAGGCCCTACGGGATCGGCCCCTACGGGATCGGGGCGCGACAGTGGTGACTACGTCACCTCGACAAATTTCAACCTTTATAACTCAGATGAAATTACAAGATTGCAAAGAACTAATGTTGAAACCCTTTGCCCTAATAGGTTCAACCCCCTCACCACACTCAAGAAGAAAAAGAAAAAACTACAATTGAAATCACTCACCAACCCGTAGCAATCTCCCTAACCGAAGTTGACGACTCCTCGATTAGATCTCCTTCTTTCTTCGGATGACGAAGTTCTAAGAGCAAAGCACGGACTTTCTCTTAGATTTTCTGTGGACGAGCAGCCCGAATCTTCAACTTGTGCTTCTGCTTTGTGCCTCCACCCTCCTCCCTATTTATAGGATGAGAAACCTATTTTAGGGTTAGGAAACCCTAAAAATAGCCAACCATAAGATCCAGCCGTCCACTAGCATCCAATGGTCCAAAATATAACCTAAAATTTCAAAGCCCGAGCAACCGCCGCCGACACCGAACTCGGACTGACTTCGGTTTTGAGGTTCTGGAACACCACACCGAAACCGAACTCTGCCCCCTTCATCAGACTTGATTCCCAACAATCTCCCCCTCCAGTCTGATGAGAGGTGTTGGCTCCATGGCTCCTCAACTGGACTCCATGCCTGTCGTCCCGCAACAGAAATCCTGCTCCCCCATGCCACCAATCTCCGATCCCCCGTGTTACTTTGCATCTTCCGTCATCTCCAGCTCCTCGACCGTCATGTCGATGCTAGCTGCCATGCGTAGCACCTCCTGCACCACTGGGATCCTGCCGATATCAATAACACGGTCAAGACCGAAGTCCTTGACGATCAGCCTCACCGTGAGTCTTGGCTTCCTGTCCCCGACTTCCATCTTCTACAGAAACGTGTTAATGTTCCGACGAGCTTCTTCACCCTTGGCTGGCCCAACCAAGAGGACGGTACGATTCTGCCGAGATTCTAACTCCTGAATCTGTCCACCTTCGTGTTTGAACTTGAAGCTCCCTCATACACATGCACCCTCGAGCAGAACATCACGCACTATGCATGCCGTCGATGACCCACAGCTTCCCCTGAACTGTGAATGATGATGCTCCTGCCTCAGATTGAGTTTGCTGCAAACCTTGATCTCCCCCTTGGCATCGAACTGCTGAAACCAATGTCGCTCCATGAAGCCTTGGCAAACCACCCGTCACCAAAACCGGATCCGTGGAACAATTCCCACCTGGAGACCGACCAGCTGTCATGGGACCGATATGATGACCCTCAATCTTTGACTCATCACCATTCCTCGCTTTGTCTCGACGAACCGAATCCTCTGTATCCCTCAAAGTATCTCGATGCCCCTCCAAGACAAGTTTTCGACGATTCACCTCTTGTCGAATACCCCTCGAGCCTCCATCCGGTGTCTACGGCCTGCCTGTACAACTCAGCGGCTTGAGCCTGTACATGCCACAACACAAATATCCTCGAGCCAGCTGTTGGAAACCCTCCGTAAGCATCCGATCTTTGTCCCCAAACAAACCAAGTTGTAGCGCAAACTCGGTACATATCGCACATCCTTGAGAACGAGCTTCTCACCAAGCTCTGTTGTCAAGTGTACATCACTGATGCCTACAACTGCATCTGTCCCCTTGTTGTCCTTCTTCACACGTCCAAACCTGCCGCCGTGGTATGACGTGAAGATCCTCCTATATGGAGTGGCGTGATACGACGCCCCCATGTCTATGACCCAGCCGTCATTATGACACATGCCACAAGGTTCCTTTGCGTCGGTTGCTGCGATGATGAGATCTCCCATAACCATAAAATTCTCCCGATCTTCCTTGCCTTTGGCCTTCTCAGCTTTGAGATTCATACAGTTCCTCTTGATATGACCCCTTTAGCCACAGTGATAGCAGTCCTCCTCGCGGTCCACAATCGCAAGATCCCGAGAACTCCTCCCTGTCCTCGCCTGCAACTTGGGTCTTCCCTTCCCGTAGGAAGCCACAAGAGTAGAATTCTGCGATGATTCCACTTGCTTACATCGGATCTCCTCGTTCAACAAGATGTTTTTGACTGCCTCCATCGTGACAACTCCATCAGGAGCGGAGTTGCCCACCGACACCACTAACGTCTCCCAGCTTTCCGGCAGTGAACTCAAAGCAGAAGGGCTTGAAGCTTATCCTCAATCACCATCTTCATCGCAGACAGCTAATTGATGATGCCCTGAACCTCGTTCAGATGTTGTGCCACCGGTGCACCCTTCGTGTACTTCGAGTTGACGAGTTGGCGAATCAGAAATGCCTTATTGCCAGCCGTCTTCCTTTCGTACAACGAATGAAGCTTCTCCCACAATGCTTTTGCAGAACTTTCCATGGACACGTGGTGAAACACCGAGTCGTCCAGCCATTGGCGGATGAATCCAACAGCCTTTCGATCCAGTCGTTTCCAGTCATCAACACATTTTTCCGTCGGCTTTGCGTTGCCGCCCTCCAACGGACCATGCAAGTCATTGCACCAGAGTAGATCCTCCATCCTTGGCTTCCAAATCGCCCAGTTTTTTCCTGTGAGGGTGATCATACGAGTGTTCATCTGCTCCGTAGACATAGTTGCACCTTCCCTCTCGAGAAGAACCTGGCTCTGATACCACGTGTTGGTCGCGCAGCGAAAGAAGCGCTTCTTCCGCTGTGCGACCAATACGTGATCTTCATCTGTGCTTGGTGTTCGTAGATTGGTTGGTTATCTCAGATGGGTTGGCAAAGCGCTTCTTCCGCTGCGCGACCAACACGTAGCAATCTCCCTAACCGAAGTTGACGACTTCTCGATTATATCTCCTTCTTCCTTCTGTCTTGGATGGCGAAGTCTTAAGAGCAAAGCACGGACTTTCTCTTAGATTTCCTGTGGACGAGCACCCCGAATCTCCAACTTGTGCTTCTCCTTTGTGCCTCTACTTTCCTCCCTATTTATAGGATGAGAAACCTATTTTAGGGTTAGAAAACCCTAAAAACAACCAACCATAAGATCCAACCATCCACTAGCATCCAATGGTCCAAAATATAACCTAAAAATTCTAAAATCCGAGTAGCCGTCGCCGACACCGAACTCGGATCGACTTTGGTTTTGAGGTTCTGAAATACCACACCGAGTTCGGTCCGAACTCGGCCAGGGACCGAGTTCGGACCGAACTCTGCCCCCTTCGACAGACTTGATTCCCAACAGTGTCATTAATGCCCTAAAGTAACTGACCGTCGTTCGTTCCTCCAAGGTAAAACACCCGACTTCTTCTCCGATTCGTTGATGAGTTTGGTCACCAAAGATGAACAGTACGCCCACATTGCTTTCTTAGATGAAGTCTCAAATAAAATTATCAGAAAAGTTCCATAATAGAAAATATCATAGAAAACAGGAGAGAACATTAATTGTTTTGTATGTAGGAACATTATACTTTACCCTCTCGCTTGTATAGAAGGGTTGTGGTGTGCATGAGCGGAAGAAGAGGTTAAGCGAAAGAATGGATATTGACAAAAGAACAGGCGGGAAAGAATACTGGAAAAGGTATTGGAAGAGAGGATTGTCAAAAATGAATAGATTAAAAAGTAATATAATTCCCAAAACCAATTATGGTTTGGTTTTTATTTCATGTTAGTAAGCACAAGAATGTTATATATGTTCAGGGCCCACGGGGCATATGATCGATCTGATGTCGGACTAAAAAGGCTTATTTGCTTAGAACAGCATGTCATGCAGGAAAAAGAAGTACTGCAACTGGGTCCAATAATATAAAAGGCCCATATCTAAATTGTTGTAAAATAAAGATATAATCCATGTAAATATGTAAATAGGAAGAACAAGTAGGTGAGGTTGGCTTGTTGCATGATGATGGTCTCAGTTGCAGTTGAGTGTGGCTGGCACTGCCACTGGATTAATCTTTGCTTACCCGGAAATTTCATAGGGGGCAAAAACGCTTTTACATTCAGAAAGCTATATCTGAACTGAATCCGTATCAACTAAAACAATATTTGTGGGATCAACAAATAGGATCCACACATTTGGGAAGGGCAGAGTTTCACACGCGTGAAGTCCTATTCTTGAATTTTGAAGTTCAAATATGGTCAAAGATTTGATTTGATATAATTCGTAAATCTACATTAAAGATAAGATTTGATTAGATTTTAAATTTGTATCGAATATTTAATTTAACCATAATTGGTGTTAGATTATGTTAGGTGGAATATGATTCTTATTTTAAGATTTTCTATTTAGGAAATCCTATTATGACCTAAAATATGATTTCTCATCCTATAAATATAGGAGGAGGGTGGAGGCAAAAAAATATAGCACAATGTAGAGATTCGGGGTGCTCGTCGACAGAAAATTTAAGAGAAAGTTCGTGCTTTTCTCTTAGGACTTCGCCATCCAAGTCAGAAGGAAGAAGAGATCTAATCGAGGAGTCGTCAACTTCGATTAGAAAAATTGCTACCGGTGAGCGATTTCAATTGTAATCTCTTTCTTTTTTTCTTAAGAGTGGTGAGGGGGTTGAACCTATTAGGACAAATGATTCAACATTATTTTTGTCAAACTTGTAATTTCGTCTGAGTTATAAAGGTTGAGATTTGTCCAGGTGACGTAGTCAACGCCATATACTTATTTTTATCTGTGCTTGGTGTTCGTTAGACATTGGTTGGTTATCTCAGGTGAGTTTGCCTAAAGTTTACACTGTGGGCACTCTCAGACACGGTGCCGGAACGCTTGTAGGGCGTGTCCGATTTCCAACATCTGGTTTCAGAGCTACTTGTTTTGGTTCTGGCAACTATGTCTACGGAGCAGATGAACACTCGGAATGATCACCCTCACATGAAAAATTTGGCGATTTGGAAGTCAAGGATGGAGGATCTACTCTGGTGCAAGAACTTGCATGGTCCGTTGGAGGGCGAAAACGCTAAGCTCTCGGACAAAGCTGCTGAAGACTGGAAACGACTGGATCAGAAGGCCGTTGGATTCATCCGCCAATGGCTGGACGATTCGGTGTTTCACTACGTGTCCATGGAGAGTTCGACAAAAATATTGTAGGAGAAGCTGCATTCGCTGTACGAAAGGAAGATGACTGGCAACAAGACGTTTCTGATTCGCCAACTCGAAGTACATGGAGGGTGCCCCAGTGACACAACATCTGAACGAGTATGCACCATGGACTTCTCTTTAACAAAACATAATTCCGATGTAGCGGTTAATATGTTAAAATTACATACTAGAGGTCCTAGGTTCAAGTTTTGGTGACAATTTTTTTTCTTTTAATTTATTGTGTTTTTTTTTAATATTATATATGGGAGGTCTATTTTAAAAATTCACCTAGGTTCCAATGAACTGAGTTAAGGCCCTGGTCTGAGGTTTGACTTGGCTAGAGAAAGAAAAAGAAGAAAGAGAGGTTATTAGTGCTGCCATGCTGCTTAACAAGAAAAAGGGAGGGGAGAAGCATGAGGAAGGAAGGAAGGACTAATTGTTCATATAGTGTTGTTAAAAAGAATTCCTTTATACTTAAGAAGCATTCAGTGCTGACTCAAAAGAAGGAAATAGGAACATCATACTGGAGACAATCTATAATGCTCCTAGCTAGCTAGATGTAGAGTACTTTTCTTCTTCTTTTGTAACAGACATAAAGCACCTCAATTCTTTTAGTCATGAAAGGATAACATTCTCCTAAATCAAAAAGCTTATTCTAGTCTCACAAGGTTGATGCTAAATCAGAACAACTATAGATTATATGTTCAGATTCTACCTATGTTCAATCATGCTAAATCAGCCAAATTGTATGCTCAGATTCTCTCCATAACTTGAAATCCTGCAAATACATATATGACACATAAACCAACAAGAACATGCCCCCAAATGAATCAAGGCAGTTTTTATGTCCAATACTGACTTCTTTCAGAAATCAGGACAATTTTAAACAATTTTAGGGTTAGACCAAATAGAAATGCTGGTAAAAGTTTGGCTCAGCCATGAATCCAACCAAACCAAGCCAACAACAGCAAGTCGTGAAGAGAGAGATGATAAAGGGGATCGGGTGTTCGGAAGACCTTACCTTCCTCGGAGGATATGCCATCAACAACAATTTTTTTTTGGATGATGTCATATTCTATTTTAATTTTAATTTTAATATTAATGTTAAAAATTGTCATGTCATCTGTCATATCAAACGTCACCTAATAAAAAATGACATCATCCAAAATTTTTGGGAGACAGATAGCAAAATTGTTTCTGCCACATAAGTTTCACAATTGATTTGACAATTGCATTCGAGAATGATTTTTGAATAAAATTTTGTCATTCTTATGTGGCAAAAACTTTTTTCTAAAGTCACAATAGGGTTGGAAATGCTCTTAGGCAATCTCCAATGAAAATTTCTAAAATTGAGTTTCTATCCTACTTGATATTGTACTTTAAGAAAAATTCTATTATAGTTGGCAGAATTTCTACATAGAATTGTACACACACACACAAAAACTCTCTTTAATGGTTCTCTATTTATATCCTACATGACACAAAATGAAAGAATCAATTTATAATGTATGACCCAATATTAATCGATATAAGTGATGAAAAATTTATATCTTACATTATGGCCAAATAGAATAAAAATTGATATAGAAATCATGGTTGGAATAATTTTTTTTTATAAAAAAAAAAAAATTCAACCGTAGAAATAGGAGAGCTAAAATTTTATTGGAGATGGCTTAAGGCATAATGCAGTGTTGCAGACAAGGACTATGGAGCTGTCCTTGTTGGTCTTAGTTTAGGGCAATGCTATACTTAGAGCATCCACAGTGGGGACACTCCAAACACATACTTCAAATTATTAAAAATTGTATAAATTATTAATTTTGGAGTGTCCATATGATATTGACACACAATAATATACTCCAAATAAACACTCCAAATTAATTTTTTCTTTTTTCTCCCACTTTTTTCTTTTTATTTTTCTTCCCTATTTGGTAATATTTTCCTTCTCTATTTTTTCTCTTTATTTTTCTTTCCTCTTTGGTTATTTTCGGTGGGTCTATCAATTAATATAGAGGAGTTAGAACACATTTCAAATTTAGAGTGTTTCGTAGCTTTCTAGAAATTTTCAAATATGTACAAATGTCCAATGCATTCTTTAAGTGCTATAAAATTTGACTAAAATCAAAATATAGCACTTGAAACCTCTCCTACTATGGATGATATTACAACAATTCTTGGTTGTAAGTTTTACAACTGTCTACGTGACATCCGTTAATTGGTCCTTTATTTTCATGTGGGATATGAGGAAGATGAGGACCAATTAATGGACACCACTTAGATGATTATAAATTTTACAACCAATTGCTTACTTATGTCATAAGAAAGAAGTTATTATGACGTATTTTCTTATCTTTGCATATGCTTTAGAACTTTACTTTTGTCTTTATATTTGTTCTATATTCTATGTGGATAAAGCCAAGCAATTTGCAAGTCTTCGAAAGGAAGGTCTTTATGGAGTTTTTCTTCCACTTCTACTGAAAAAGGGAAAGCCAAAAAAACGAAGAAAGAGAGGAAATTACTCTCTCTCTCTCTCTCTCTCTCTCAAACTCTCTCTTTCTCTCTCTCTCTCTCTTGGAAGCTACCTTCTTTTCTTTTGGCTTTCTTGTGTCAAAGGTCATGGTTGCTCCTATGTTGGCTTTGGAGCATTCTCAGATGAGGAAGATCTGATAATATCATTTAATTGCTCTATTTTTTTTTTTTTTTTTGAGATATCCTACGTAACGTAAAACTATTTTCAAAGGGACTTAGATTTTACTTTTTCACAACAATAGAAATACGAAGTCCTTCGTATACCCTTCAAAATTTTAATCCTAGACATATCAAACATGGATAATTAAGAAATCCAAAATTTATTTTCAAGTCTCCAAAACTCGAACCATCGTGCAACACAACATCGTGATTATGAATTAACGGTATGCATCACAACGCCTTAAAAGCTGTTGTATAAACGACATCCAAAATGTGTCATTTTACTACATACACCTAACGTCATGAAGGATGATAGACGACGTATAGATTACTTGAGACCTTTTACGGTAAAAGACTAATACGATACGAGGATGCACGCCGTGTAAAATAATTTAGGAATTATTTTGCACTCCATAAAAACCATCTTCAAGATAACTTGGTATTATATCTAAATACTAATAAATAACTTTTTGATAAAAGAAACATCATTATGCAATATGCATAGAAAGGAGGATACACATATCCCTCCCCCTCCCCTCACACACTCTCTCTCTCTCTCTCTCTCTCTCTCTCTATATATATATATATATATATATATATATATATATATATATATATATATATATATGTGGTAAACGGGATATGAACTATAGGCTCATATTCTTATATGAGTCATGCACATGTGGACCAATAGAAATGGATTCCTACATACCATGTGTACCCATGTGTACTAGTACATTCCATCCTATTGGTCCACATGTGCATTGGCTCATATATATATATATATATATATATATATATAATATATATATATATATATATATATATAACTTCTGAATCACCATATTCTAACAAAAAAATTTCTACAACAATTTAAAGTATTATTAAATAAAAAAATTTATGATAAACATCATGCTATGCGTTTTAAATTTTTTTCAGGGAAAAAAAAAAGCTAAAAACGTCCTTATTGTTTTTGTTCTCATAATAATAAAAAAATAATTAAAAACGTCTTACTAAGGACGTTTTCATATAATATGTATTTTTTCGGTCGAAAGACAAAAAAAATCTGAAAGTCTTAAATAAAAATATTTTATTTGAAAACGTTTATAAGAAGGCTGTTTTCTTTGGACTATGAATTTTAAAATACAACCGGAACCAAAATATTTTTAATATTAACGTTTTTTTTCTTTCCAATAAACTTTTATAAACTTAATTTTCTGTAACTAATTTAATAATATTTCAATTATCTGTAGAAAAGTTTCTAAAGGTATAATGCAGTGTTGCGGAAGGAGTGTTTAGCTGTCCTTGTTGGTCTTACTTAAGTCAAAAGAAAGTAGTTCTTAATTATGAGGTATTGTCTTATCTTTGTGTATATATATGCTTCTTTAGAACTTTACTTTTGTCTATATATTTGTTCCTATATTCTCTCTTGTAGACAAAGCCAACAGTACTATAGCAATTTAAGTCTTCGAAAGGAAGGTCTCCTATTTTGGACTTTTTCTTTAGCTTCTACTGAAAGGAAGATCCAGTGCTCAGTGGCCTGTGAGGAACGAGTACAGTTGGAATATAATAATATATTTTAATTATATTAATATTACAATGGTAAGTTTGTAGAAATACGAACATAATAATTTGTCACGGTGATGATGACACGTAAGCCTATACGTCATTGGTGGTTTGAGATTTTTTTTTTTTTTCAATTTTATAAAAGATTATTTAGTAATATGATCTCGTATAATATGTGATATTAGAATTTGAGTATCTAAAATATTTGTCATTAGAGTTTAGGTCTTCAAATCACTGTTTACGTAGGCTTATGAACAGTAATTTTAAGTACCATATAGTAACGTCAGATACTTTGGAGACCCAAACTCTAATATCACATATTATATAAAATTTTACTACTAAATAACTCTTATATATATATGTTTCCAAACCGTCTTTAGCAATGTCGATTTGAGTGGGACTAATTAGTGTCTAGACTATGAATTTTATACCAATTTAGAATTTAAGTCCTAACATGTTCAATTGAAGAATTTGAATTCTAGGTATATTTTTTTTTAATTATACCTATATATGTATATATATGAAAAGATTAAAAAAATAATAATTTAGAGTCTAAACTCTCTAAGTGGACATTACACGACTTAAGCTATAAAATGATATAAAATCCAATGGTCCAAACTGTAATTAGCCCATTTGAGTGCTCGTACCATCATTAGCAATGGTCCCCATTAGCAATGACGAATTGTAATCTTTCTTGTATGCATAATATAATTAAAATAAATTATTGTATATAAAAATTTATGTAAAAGAAACATTATCATACATATCTTCAAGATAAATGGGTATCATATCTGACTAGAGCAGATTTTTTGTTCCATTAATTATGTTTCATATTTATGTTCCCATTTTATTATAAGTGGGATACTATTTTTATTAATATTAGGAACCATATGAGAATATAAAATAGAATTAATGGTACAGCATATATGCTATGTTTTCTCATAAAATTCTACTGCTACTTGACTACCATACTAAGTTAAGAAGCTTCCAGATTCCATCACATTCCTGTATATAAGAAGCACAACTCGATCGCCATGAATCACCACCAGTTTAATTCAGCAGCACAAGGAGCTCAAAAAAATGGGAGAATTACACGAAGTGGATGACCTCTACTTCTCTGCACTCTTCGATGCCGCCGGAGACGTCTTCCCGATATCCGACGAGAAGTACGCCTACGAGCTACACCTCCAAGAAGCCCTCCTCTCGTCCTTCATTGCATCGGCGGCGGCGACGGCGGCAGCAGCAGCTCTTCCTGTTTGCAGATTACCAACTATAATCGAGGTGAGGAAGGAGGAGAGGGGTGAATCTTCCAACCCTATCGCCGCAGAAATAGTACTCATGCCGACGACGATGGCTAATGCGGTGGTCAAGAAGAGGATGGGTGAATCTACCTACCAACCACTTGATTGATTTCTATTATTATTATTATTATTTTTTTTATTATATATTTTTATTAAATGTGAAAACAATAGCTGAGACCTGATGACCATGTAGATTCAGAAGAATTGATGGTCTGCTGCAAGATCTGCATGGATTCCTCCCCAGTCGAGGAGATGTTCGAGAACAAGAACTGCCGGCACGTGTTCTGTCGCGAGTGCCTCGGCCGGTACGTCGGTACGAAGATCCAAGAGAACATATCGTCCGTGACGTGTCCCGAAGCCGAGTGCAAGGGATCTCTCGACCCCGAGGACTGCCAGAAGATCCTCCCCCGGGAGGTGTTCGAGAGGTGGGGGAGTGCTCTCTGCGAGGCCATGGTGCTCGCCTCGCAGAAATTCTGTTACTGTCCGTTCAAGGACTGCTCGGCGCTGCTGCTCGACGACGACGATGTCGGTGTGAGCCAGTCCGAGTGCCCCAGCTGCCGCAGGCTCTTCTGCGCCAATTGTAAGGTGGCGTGGCATTCCGGGCTCAGCTGCGACGAGTTTCAGAGACTCGGAGCTGATGACAGGAGCAGGGAGGACCTTCTGTTGATGGAAGTTGCAAATAACAGGAAGTGGAGGAGGTGCTCTAGGTGCAGGTTCTTTGTGGAGAAGAAAGATGGATGCAACCATGTAACATGCAGGTAATTGATGTACCTTCTTTCTTTCTTTCTCTACGACAAACTATTCAGCCGTTCACCTTGATTCTCTTCCACTTGATGACATAAAAATAAGGAGGATCCTCCCAGACTACTATACTCCATGAGCTGAGTGGAAGAGAATCATGGTACACGATGAGTCTTACTCACTAAATAATCTCTCTTAGAGAAGAAGAATCAGACTGCACGATGATGAGTCTGACTCACTGAATAATTTAAGCTTGTTGTATCTAGGAATTATCAAAATTTTTTACTGGAGGCATAAATTCATAGCCAATTGTATTAAAAATAGCTTGTTCAGTGCAATTACATTTCAGTTATTCCATTAGACTTAAATTACTGCTCACAAAAATTAAAGGTTAATTTGTAGAACAATATTACCCTTGTTTCTAACACGGCTGCTATATACTTGACTTGTTTGTAGGTGTGGATTTGAGTTATGCTATGGATGTGGAGTACAGTGGAGTGGTTCTCATGCTTGCGGAAACTGAATAGATAGATGATGTTTCTCTATTTTGTTTGTATGTGTCATTAGACATTGAAACTATTTCCTATATGGTGCTATTTTATGTAACATCTTAGTTTGCTATGTATTGGCTTTTGCAACCGTGATGATGTAGATATAATGGTTATTGAGGACTCTTTTAGATATTTATGAACAAAATATTCCCATGATCAATTATAGTAGAATTAATCAAGGGGTTGTAAGATTCACCCATCCTCTTCTTGACCACCGCATTAGTCGTCGTCATCGGCTGCGGCGGCAGCGGTGGCATGAGTACTATTTCTGCGGCAATAGGGTTGGAAGGCTCACCCATCGATCTCCTTCTTCACCTCGATTACAGTTGGTTTGCAAACACGAGGAGCTGCTGCTGTCGCCGCCGCCGCCACCTCCTATGCGATGGGGGACGGCATGAGGGCTTCTTGGAGGTGTAGCTCGTAGGCAAACTTCTCATCGGATATCGGGAAAATTAAGGTCTCCGGCGGCATTGAAGAGTGCAGAGAAATAGAGGTCATCCACTTCTTGTAATTCTTCCATTTTTGGAGCTCCTTGTGCTGCTGAATATCTGGTGATTCGAGTTGTGGTTCTTATATATAGGAATGCGATGGAATGTGGGAGGTTCTTAACTTGCTACAAAAATATATAGGAATGTGGTTCTTATATATAGGAATGTCTCTGATTTCTGTTGCATCTCACTTGCTACTAAAATATAAAAAGCACAAATCTAAGGCCAACTACATATCAATGTGAAGGATGTAGTTGCTTTAGATGAATGTACATGAATGATAGCACACTTGCTACTAACATATAAAAAAGCACAAATTAATGCTTAGATCATAACTCCAATATGTAGTCACAAAAGTCTAAAGCAACTTTGTTTGATAAAAGAAACATCATTATTTATGCATAGAATTAATCTGCTTCTACTTCACTACCATAACAAGTCCAGCTCGCTGATGATCAGAAGGGAAAAAACAAAAGCATCAGCTTAGAAACTTAGAAAACTTCATAGTTTATATTTATTTAAACTTAAAAAGTTTTATGAGAAGTTTTAAGACAAGCCGAAAAATTTCTTCAATGCAAAAGTATTAAGATTCTTTTTTTCAGCTTTCAAAATAAGATATTGAGATGTTTATGTTTTTTTTTTTTTTTTTTTATCCAACATGAAAGACAACTTATTATTTTATTCCTTCTTATAATATTTTTTATTCATAATAGAAGGAAGTAAAGACATTATTAAGTATATTGTTTAAAGAGGAATTATACTCTGTTTCACGCGGCTTTACTCCTACAAATCAGCAACTAATTTCAAAGACCATGGCTACACTACTACAAAAAGCTTCCTGATTTTTGTAATTGATTCCATTTTGCTTCTTTCGTACTATCCCTTGGTGTGTGCTAGGAATTTGATTATAAACTTATAATAAAGGACTTCACGAATTTGAAAGCAGCACAAGTACTTTGCACAATGCGATATTTGCCAAGTTAAATAAAGCTTTTGGGAAGCCAAACCTAATAAGCTGCTGCGTGGAGAGCTACAAAATGTTTAGCTTCTCCTTAACTGTGCAAGCTGAAAACAAGGATCACATTGATGAACAACCATGTCTCATAAATAAAATGCTTGATTTCTACTTTGTTTTCGGAACTACTATTGTACCTATGTTGATGCTAAGTCTCACCTTGTCAATGGGAAATTGGGGTTTTTGCTCCATAGTTTGAAATTTAACTATTCAGACCAATATGATTGGTTTCATGTGCCAATTGTTTCTTGAACATTTCTCGACTTGGACTCATGCTTTGTGACTGCTGGGACAAGTTACATCACACTCGACCCAACAAGGTGTCTAGATGTTTGCTATATTTTCCCTTATTAGATGGATCAAACTTTAAGATCTTTAAGAGCCAATATGTTCCTTTATCATATATTTTCCCTTATTAGATGGTGCAACCTTTTCTTAATTTGTTTTAAGTTCTAGGATTTTGTGATACAATGGATCCAACTTTAAGATCTTTAAGAGCCAATATGTTCCTTTCTCATCATATTATTTGTTAGTCCCGCGACTTCTAGGGCTGAGCAACGAAGATGGAAAGATCGCACTAGCCAGAAATCAGGGATCCATGCAAGTCTCGCTTGCTCCCTGATTACTCCTGATGAGATCCAGAGGAACAGAGATCCATGCAAGACGAGCTTGCCCTCTAGTAACCCTCTCCATCACAGGAGCTCCATCCATGGAGAAGTTGGTGCACTGAGATTCACACAAGGGTTCCTCTTCAGTGACACACAACTTCGAAGCAGTACGAACATGTTACAAACTTACAATAACTAAAAGAAGCTACTACAAGAAAGGAACAAGAGTTCTTCTCTTTAAGTTCGCAGACGCTACAATGAGATAGAACTCAACACATAATAAAAAAAATACAAGAAGGAAAAAGAACACAAAAGAACTCCTTGCTGGGGCGGTCAAAACCGTCGTTTCTCAAAGAAATATTCGCCTTACTCGACGATCTGCTCTTAGGAACCAGCAAGTTCACAACATGAACTTCTGGAACGCTCTACTCACCTTCGGAATCACTCGAAGACTATATGTGAAGGGGTTGCATATAGTGTCATGCTCCGCGATGGCACTATATACAAGAGATATCGGTTTGCTGACTCAAAAAGGAAACCTTTCTGAAGAGCTCCTTATTGAACCAGAAGATGACTGATCTATGCGAGTGGGCAGAACTTCACTCTCTGATTCTTGCACACCTTAATAATGAATCTGAGTTTTATAATGGTTGTTGTTAAGTAGATAATGTTCGCATGAGAATGATAGAACGAGAAACTGTATTGCTTAACTAGAAAACTTGTACTGCTTGTCATTGAAAATATCCTTGTCATGCTAAGTAAAAGAATAGAATATTGCATGCTAAGTTATACTGACACAGCTATCGAACGAACCATTGCCATGCTAATAAGAAGATAAAAAGATGCTTGAACATGTTTCTTCATAATTTGCTAAACAAGAGTAGGACTATATGCTTGTTACAAATAGAGATATCTGTATCCTTGATAGATAGAACTGTCAGATATTGCTGTTTGCAATGAACAAAGGTTTATATAAAACTTTTGTATTACAAACTATTGAAAGAAAAAAAAGTACAAAAGATCTTAAACAAGAATCTAAGTACAAATGACTCTGGGGAAGTATAGCTGTAGATGTCTGATCTGCAAACAACCACTTTACTCCTTGCACCACATGACGATTAAGAAATGCAAGGATGCTGTGAACAACTTGAAGAGTTGGACAATGAGAAAGCTTTGGCAACAACGACACGACAACTTCTATTTCTCTCATTCTGTTCTTGAACTTCAAAGACTTAAAATTCAAGCCTCTGTAACGTACACAATGATTCTATATTTATAGGATTTCAGAGTAGTTATGACAGTATGCGCGCACTTTGGATAATCCACACTGTGTGCACACTTTTGATGGGAAGACATCCTACGATCTAGTGAGTTTGTGCACAACTTGTTGCCTACTTAACACGTGTTTTTCTATACGAGGAAAGCGTAGGTCATGGGACAGTTATTTGTGCACTTTTTACGAGAAATATGGTATATAGGACACATAATCGTAACTTCTCTTTGTCAGTTAGGATCATAGGCGCACTTTAGAAGTGGTTTGGAGACTGGCACACTTTTGGAAAGATTGGCTATACAAGCTTTTTCATGGCTGAAACTTGCTGTTCTGGGACGAAGGAGCTTCATGCGGCCTGCACTCCTCGCTCCAAACTCAGCATGCGACCATCTTGTTGGACGCACGACTGAATCTGCACATGTGCCCTTTGCCAAACGCATGAAACTTGAACGAAAGAAATTTCTCTAAGTTTCTGATTCCATGCGGCCCAGAGGAGCATGCAACCCAGTCACCCATGCCAGTCGTCCATGCGGCCCGGAGCTATGCGTCAATTCTTTCAATGCATGACTCAGCGCCACCTTGGCACAGTTTTCAATGATTTTGTCTTTTCCTTCTCTGACACGCTTTATTGGCCAGTCACATAGGTCACTTCTCTGACACGCTTTATTGGCTAGTCACATCGGTCATTTCTCTGACACGCTTTATTAGCCAGTCATATCAGTCACTTTTCTGACCTTGTATTTATTTCCTGTCACTCAACTATTGTTTCGAGGAGTGTACCTTGTTATGACCCATGCGGCCAGTTTGATCCATGCGCCCAAGATTCCATGCGTCATTTGTGCATGCGGCCAATTTTTTTTGCATGTGGCCAACTTCATGCATGCAGCCAGATTCTTGCCCGCGGCCAACTCATCCCATGCACTTCTAGCACTTATAGTAGAATATTTTTCTTTGTTATATATTCTTTTATGGATTATTTACTCCTTGTGCTTGGCCCAATTAGTTAAATTCATATTATGCATGCTATTTTTAAATTGCTTATAACCTAGGTGCTACACTTACATAACATGGAATATAATGGTACTGTTAAACTGAGAACTTTCGGCACCTGACTTGTACTGAATAAACCTGATCCCTGACTCCATATACCTGACATGTACTGAGAAACCGGATAGTGGCTCGGCGTAGCTCACTCCGGATATGCTAGAATCTCCAGAACTGATATGCTTGTACTGATAAGATAATTTTTGTGGTTGATTGCTTGTCCCTGTCCTGATTGTACTTGTCAAGATATTATGCAGTCTTGCATCATGTCTAAGACAGATTCCTGAGCACCACAGTCAGGAATCCTTGATAACTTGCTAAAGTTAATAACTAGAATAATTATCTAGAAGCATATAGAGAGATTTTCTGGCTACATACAATTCTGGTATCCCAGCGACACCTGATGGATTTGGAGCTCTCCGTCGAGAGGGGCACACTTCCAGCACACCGTCGAGTGTTACAATCTACCAGTAAAATATTATATACTTAAATTAATCTATGCTATGCATTCTTATGTCTGGATAATCCGGATAGCCTGCAGGACATGTGGCTGTATGGAATCTCAACTGTATTTGTTAGTAACCAAGATTGTGATAACCCTAGTTAGTTAATGGTAGTAAGCCGTAGGTAATGATTGGCCGTGATGGCATATTTTCTAGTCTTGTCTTGTCTTGGATCATCCATCTACTAATCCTGAATTGTACCCATTACTGATTCCTGAGACTGCTTAAACTGCTTATTTACATATTGCCCTTATTTATATTTTCTTATGTTATTGAATGTTTGCATGCTGGTTTTAGCTCCTAAGTTGGTCCCCTATGGTACTTTGCTGTTTTTGGGGTCTGACCCCTCTGGTTTTGTATGGCCAAATTTTGGAGCAACACCGTAGGATCCTCCGTACTTTCCGCCTCCAGATGATGAACACCAGGAGCACCCGAGGATATGAGTGAGTTTCTTCTTTATCACCCACCTGATCTTGTACTTATACTTTTGAGGCATTTAGCCACCGAGCACGTGTTTAGCTCGTGTTTTGGTATTTGACATTCTAGCATGCAGGCCTACATGTAAAACATATTCTAGACTATAGCTAGAGCTGATCATGTAATATTGTACTCTGCTAATTCTTTATTTTGGGTAACTAGATTCATGATCATCTATGTATGTATAGTTTGGGACGCCTTACTATTATATGTTTGGTGATTATGCTTCTTGTAACTTGTTGCTTGCTTGAGATTGAGACAACTAGGACTCTTGACCCAGGAATGTGTCACGTCCCGGTCTCCCGCAAGCCCAATTGTTCCCGCTGAACGTGAATCACCACGTTACAGCTCTCCCGCGGGACAATCGTTCTCATCGGGACGTGATGCCGTGCAAGCCTAAAGTGCGCTTGCACAAGGCCAAAGCTTAAAACAAGGGCAAGTAAGCTATTCAATACTGAATCAGAGGCACACATATTGCAGAAAAGTAAAGAACACAATGGCACATGATAAACAAGATCTTTTATTGAATATCGAAAGTATTACAAGCGGCGCATGGCCGAGATTACAATTCGCTCAAGCACTCTATCTCTCGATTACAATGATACGGTTCCATCCATTATGTCCCTCTATACAAAAGCAGCTCAAAGCAGCTCAAAGCAGGCACAACTCAATGCGGCTCAAGGCATCGACTCCAGATTTTCGGTTCCTTGGGATGAGGCACGGCTATCGCTTCCCGTATGAACGAGCACCTGAGAACAAGCAAACTGTTGGTGGGTCAGCACTTTATGCAAGTACTGGTGAGTATAAACAACTGAATAGAAGCTACACCCCCTGAGACCCACACTAAGTAGACTTGTGGCAAAATATTGCATTACTAGTGATCTTGCTAGTTTTACCTAGGTTCATTTCATGCAGCTCAGAACTATTAGTCAGATTACATCTCTTTGAAAACACAAGTTAGGAACCAGTTTTGCATATACGATACCCAAGCATTCAAGCAACTATAAGGAACAGTGTTCTCATCGTGTAGTGTGCAGCAAGTATTGTGCAACACAAACTAACTCTTGGGGTAAATCTCAAATCGAGGCAAGCATATCAAGTGGACTATTAATCATTCAAGCAATAAAGGCAACACATCTATATGATTTCGGTCCCCAAGAAACTCAGGATTGGCAGCGGTAATCCAGCTATCCAATGACTCACATACTGGTACTATTAGCAGCTGTGACCGAGGTTCAGCTCTACACTAATAGCCATTGTCCAACCGATGCGAATGCATGAAGCGCTATATGTAAACCCCCGATTTTTCAGAAAATATTAAACTTGGATTTTTTCACAATTTTCTGGAATTTTCTAGGAATTTTCTGTAATTAAAATCAGGGCTTTAATTATTAAATAATTTTTAATTGTTAATAAATAATATTAAAATATTATGGAAATAATATTTTTGGGTGTAAAATGGAAAACTGGACTTAGGGTAATTTTTCTGGAATTTATTGGGCCCCGGACCTATTTTAAAACACCTAAAAACTATTATTTATTAATTAATTAATTAATTAATTAATTACTTAATTATTTATTTATTATTAAACCCAGCCCTGAACCGATCCCAGCCCAGCCCAACTAACCCTAACCCGGCCCGTAGGCTATCGGGTCGTGTCGGTCAGACCCGAACCCGCCCGCGAACCCGACCCGCTTCCCCAGCTTCTCCCCCACTCGCCTGCGACCGAATCCTCCACCGAATCCGTCGCCGGAGCCCTCGCCGCTCCGCCCGGCCCTCTCCCCCGCGACCCCGCCACGTTCCCGCACCCGTCGGCCCCCTCCTCCGCCTCTTCCGGCCGACCCCCCCGCCTAGCTCCCCTATAAAACCCCTGTACTCCTCCCTCCGGCCACCTGAAAACCCCCGTCGACCACCGCTCCTTACTGCACCCGCGGAGCTCCGCCGCCGCCTCGCCCAGCCCCGCCGTGAGCCGCCCGCACAACCTCCTCCTTCCTCCCCTCCTCTTCTCCGGCAGCAGCAGCAGCAACGCCTCCTGCCGCCCGCCTCCGGCCGCCGTGCCTCCGCCCAGCCTCGTCGACCACCGCCCTAGCCCCTCCGGCAGGCCTCCCCCGCCGCAGCGCCGCCCAGCTCCGGCAAACACCCTAAACCCTAACCCTAGGATACGTGTACAGGACACGTGTCGGACACGAGATTTTCTGGGTTTTTTGGACCCTGTTCAGGTACGTGTATCTTTTTGCTCGTAACTCCGTTTTCGATTCCGTAAATTGCGTTGCGAAGCCTGTATGACCTCTCGGTGCCCGGACAAACCGCTCGGGGCATCGCGTCCTGTGGTGATCGCACACCGCGATCCAAAAACAGGAAGAACAACGACCCGATTCACCCCGGAACTGGGTATGCCCCGCCAAACGGGACGACTTGGTCGTGCGCGGTCTTCACAGATACGTGCGCGTCGTTGATACGAACGTGTGAGATTTCGCAGAAGTCGATTCGAGTGTGCGTGCACACCGGGATCAACGCGTATCCGCGGACACCGCCCCGTATCTGCCTTTTCTGAATCGCGCCCTAACTTTCTGTGTACACGTCGGATCAAAACGAAACTTGCGCCATCGGACTCGTAGCGATACGCTGGTCCTGTGACCCAAGTTTGGTTCGATTCTGAGAACGTTGACGAAATCGCGTGTCGTGGGCCCCACAGGCCCCGCTCGACGGGCGATTTTGTGATCGGCTCATCGGAATCCAATTCTGGAAGTTCCGTTGGGTTCGTATCATCGTTCCTGACCTGTTGATACTAAGTTTGGTGAATTTAGAGACCTTTGACCCTGACACATTTTTCGGTGCAAAGCGGGCCCACATGCGGACCCCGTTTTGACCCAAAATTGTCGTTTTTGCCCTTGTCTCCAAATTGGACTCAAGGACAGGCGTTTCTAGCTATTTGATATCTTCTGAGCATAATGGTAATGTTTATTTCAGCATCTGGACATATTTCTGGAAAATTTCCCGAGGATAGAACCATAGTTGGGATCCAAACATCAGGCAAGTACCTTCACTTCAAGTTTATTCTTTATATTGTGATAATTAGTTCCTTGCTCTACTAGCACCATTGGATGTTTACACGTAATGTTAGAATACTGGATTTTATGTCTTGAATATTGGATTTCATGTCTTGCTTTTCGTGTCGGGTGGGAGAATACTAGGAGGCATGTAGTTTACCCTTCCCCCTGTTCCTGTCTAATAGCTGTTGGTACGCGACTGTACCATCAGCCGAATCTCGATTATTCCTGTCTAATAGCCGTCTATGACGGCCGGATTAGCCTTATAACCCCCTACATGCCAACTATGTATTCTAAATACACACTTACACACACATAGTTTCTTGTCGTGTTGCAGTTCTTGTTATCTTGTTGTAGTTTCCATTTTTCTGTCTCATTATATTTCCTGTTTACTCATATTCCTGATTTACAGTAATTAACCCTTAGTTATTGTTACTTCTTATTTATACATATTCTCAACATGATACTTAGTCAGTTCTTTTCTACTTGTCATAAATATTTAGTTTAATCTTTGTTGTGCATTGTGTACTTTGCTCCTTTCCTAACTGGATCCGTTGATATTAGGCGATGATGAGGATTATGCCCCCACCTTTTATGGTCCCTATGAGGTAGCAGGTGATACTTTTGAGGAGCCGGTTCCTACTCAGGAGGCTACTTTTGAGGAGTAGTTAGCCAGTTAGCTAGTTTTTTCTTTCAGCATAGTAATCGGGTTTGTCCCCGATTTATCTTCTGGTTATGTAATAAACTATGGATCTGTTTGTCACATTTTGTTTTATGAAATCTTAACATTTCTATTCCCCTGTCATTATCCTTGTCTATTTATTCTGTGGATGAGTTAGATGTTAAATTACCTGTGAAGATGACCTAGACAGCGTACTACCGCCGACACTGCGGCGTAGGCTGGACGTACCCACGTACTCGTGTCCGAATATCCGGGTGCGGGGTCGTGACACATTTTTATGGTGGCCCATACAGGTCAACGACTAAATTGTTCGGTTTCAACTTAGGGACCGAACAGGCCTGCAGTAAGATAGGATAAGTTTTAGGATCTCATCCACTTGCTTGAATCGTTCTTGACATCTATCTCGGATTTGAATTGATTCCTTGACTTGCATCCTGCCTTGATTCCTGTGCGCCCCTTATCGTTTATTTTGGATGCAGAGTAATGGATCTACCAGCAAGCAACGAGATTTCTACAAGATCACCACGAGATGCTCTACCAGCACTCGAACTGAAACCACCTTGGTACCACAAGCAGCACTCTCCCAGCTAGCCCAGCAACAGCAGAGGGCACCACCACAAGGACGCGGACAAGCTTCCGCGATGACCGTGGAGAACACGCAGACTCGTGGAGTAGCTAATGCGCGTAGGTGATTCGTAGATACCGTTTCTAGTATTGTTTTAGCTCGTGCCTATTGGTTCGTGACCTCAGCCCCAACCTAGTAATTTTGAACTTGCTAAATAACCTAGTATGCTTTTTTACTTGATAACTGTAGAGATTGTAGAGTCTTTTGCTGTTGTGCTTATTATGTGTTGTTTTGTGAACTTAAATAATTTGTACCTCCTTTCATCATCATCTAGCGCACTTAATTTTGATGTACTTGACTTATGCTGCTATTCTATAGCCTAGTTTTGCAAGCTTACTCTTTATCGAGCTTGTTCATGACAAGTGTATTATTGGGGAGGCCCACAATGATACATTTCAGAATCAGTGTATTACGGTCTGATCAACCATAGTGCGCTTGATTCGCCCTTCGAAATAATACTTTAAGTGGATTGAGATATGTAGTGATTAGTAGACAAATATACTTGCCCTAGACATGTCTGAGCATATCATATCGGTTACATAACTGTATTAATACGAGCATGTGAATAGGAATTACCAAGATAGGATTCAATCCACAACTGCTTTGACAATTCCCATTTAAATTCTTTAAACGCCTTGATCCTGATACTTCTGTTCTATCACCTCGCCCTTGAACCCTTTATTATTGATCCTCGTCTTCCCTTATTTCGGAAAGACGAAATCTTGTGCTTGGTATAAGTTTGATATATAGATAGTACTAGATATACCCCACAGACTGGTCACATTGATGATGATCATTTTATACATGATTAAGGGAATACCATAGGTGATGTGTTTGGTGTTAAAGACTTAAGGATTCAATACCATGATTAAAAAAAAAAATTTGGGACATAGCTTTATTAGATGTGTAGCCTTAGATGATAGATGGATAAATTCTAAGTTGGGTAGAGACCACAATGTTCACTTGAGAGGAATCCTCTAGACTGTAATCAAGTGAGATTGGATAGAGAGAACCCTACCATATTTTAATTTCGAGGACGAAATTTTTATAAGTTGGGTAGATTGTAAACCCCCGATTTTTCAGAAAATATTAAACTTGGATTTTTTTCACAATTTTCTGGAATTTTCTAGAAATTTTCTGTAATTAAAATCAGGGCTTTAATTATTAAATGATTTTTAATTGTTAATAAATAATATTAAAATATTATGGAAATAATATTTTTGGGTGTAAAATAGAAAACTGGACTTAAGGTAATTTTTCTGAAATTTATTGGGCCCCGGACCTATTTTAAAACACCTAAAAACTATTATTATTTAATTAATTAATTAATTAATTACTTAATTATTTATTTATTATTAAACCCAGCCCTGAACCGAGCCCAGCCCAACTAACCCTAACCCGGCCCGTGGGCTATCGGGTCGTGTCGGTCAGACCCGAACCCGCCCGCGAACCCGACCCGCTTCCCCAGCTTCTCCCCCACTCGCCTGCGACCGAATCCTCCACCGAATCCGTCGCCGGAGCCCTCGCCGCTCCGCCCGGCCCTCTCCCCCGCGACCCCGCCACGTTCCCGCACCCGTCGGCCCCCTCCTCCGCCTCTTCCGGCCGACCCCCCCGCCTAGCTCCCCTATAAAACCCCCTGTACTCCTCCCTCCGGCCACCTGAAAACCCCCGCCGACCACCGCTCCTTACCGCACCCGCGGAGCTCCGCCCGCACAACCTCCTCCTTCCTCCCGTCCTCTTCTCCAGCAGCAGCAGCAGCAACGCCTCCTGCCGCCCGCCTCCGGCCGCCGTGCCTCCGCCCAGCCTCGTCGACCACCGCCCTAGCCCCTCCGGCCGGCCTCCCCCGCCGCAGCGCCGCCCAGCTCCGGCAAACACCCTAAACCCTAACCCTAGGACACGTGTACAGGACACGTGTCGGACACGAGATTTTCTGGGTTTTTCGGACCCTGTTCAGGTACGTGTATCTTTTTGCTCGTAACTCCGTTTTCGATTCCGTAAATTGCGTTGCAAAGCCTGTATGACCTCTCGGTGCCCGGACAAACCGCTCAGGGCATCGCGTCCTGTGGTGATCGCACACCGCGATCCAAAAACAGGAAAAATAACGACCCGATTCACCCCGGAACTGGGTATGCCCCGCCAAACGGGACGACTTGGTCGTGCGCGGTCTTCACAGATACGTGCGCGTCGTTGATACGAACGTGTGGGATTTCGCAGAAGTCGATTCGGGTGTGCGTGCACACCGGGATCAACGCGTATCCGCGGACACCGCCCCGTATCCGCCTTTTCTGAATCGTGTCCTAACTTTTTGTGTACACGTCGGATCGAAACAAAACTTGCGCCATCGGACTCGTAGCGATACGTTGGTCCTGTGACCCAAGTTTGGTTCGATTCTGAGAACGTTGACGAAATCGCGTGTTGTGGGCCCCACAGGCCCCGCTCGACGGGCGATTTTGTGATCGGCTCATCGGAATCCAATTCTGGAAGTTCCGTTGGGTTCGTATCATCGTTCCTGACCTGTTGATACTAAGTTTGGTGAATTTGGAGACCTTTGACCCTGACACGTTTTTCGGTGCAAAGCGGGCCCACATGCGGACCCCGTTTTGACCCGAAATTGTCGTTTTTGCCCTTGTCTCCAAATTGGACTCAAGGACAGGCATTTCTAGCTATTTGATATCTTCTGAGCATGATGGTAATATTTATTTCAGCATCTGGACACATTTCTGGAAAATTTCTCGAGGATAGAACCATAGTTGGGATCCAAACATCAGGCAAGTACCTTCACTTCAAGTTTATTCTTTATATTGTGATAATTAGTTCCTTGCTCTACTAGCACCATTGGATGTTTACACGTAATGTTAGAATACTAGATTTCATGTCTTGAATATTGGATTTCATGTCTTGCTTTTCGTGTCGGGTGGGAGAATACTAGGAGGCATGTAGTTTACCCTTCCCCCTGTTCCTGTCTAATAGCTGTTGGTACGCGACTGTACCATCAGCCGGATCTCGATTATTCCTGTCTAATAGCCGTCTATGACGGCCGGATTAGCCTTATAACCCCCTACATGCCAACTTTGTATTCTAAATACACACTTACACACACATAGTTTCTTGTCGTGTTGCAGTTCCTGTTATCTTGTTGTAGTTTCCATTTTCCTGTCTCATTATATTTCCTGTTTACTCATATTCCTGATTTACAGCAATTAAACCTTAGTTATTGTTACTTCTTATTTATACATATTCTCAACATGATACTTAGTCAGTTCTTTTCTACTTGTCATAAATATTTACTTTAATCTTTGTTGTGCATTGTGTACTTTGCTCCTTTCCTGACTGGATCCGTTGATATTAGGCGATGATGAGGATTATGCCCCCACCTTTTATGGTCCCTATGAGGTAGCAGGTGATAGTTTTGAGAAGCCGGTTCCTACTCAGGAGGCTACTTTTGAGGAGTAGTTAGCCAGTTTGCTAGTTTTTTCTTTCAGCATAGTAATCGGGTTTGTCCCCGATTTATCTTCTGGTTATGTAATAAACTATGGATCTGTTTGTCACATTTTGTTTTATGAAATCTAAACATTTCTATTCCCCTGTCATTATCCTTGTCTATTTATTCTGTGGATGAGCTAGATGTTAAATTACCTGTGAAGATGACCTAGACAGCGTACTACCGCCGACACTGCGGCGTAGGCTGGACGTACCCACGTACTCGTGCCCGAATATCCGGGTGCGGGTCGTGACACTATCCGATAACTCACGAGGCATACTAAATGATCGAGCAGGCTATAGATAAACTCATAATATTTTTTACCCACGGTCGAGCGGTTATCCCTGCAGCAGACACACAAGTTAGCAACAATTTGCATAACATAAAGGCACAGTTCTCTAGTTTCCTGTTCGTCCCTGCATCAAACAGTTAGGTATGCAAGAAGGCTAGCCTAGCATGCGCCCTAACTACATGATGGTCCCCTCCACGGGATTAGCAGTTGGGACGTACAAGCCCATCTTACTAATAGACGAGTCTCGGTCTACCAAAGGACGTACAAGCCTCTGGTATCTAGATCTCTTTCCGGGCCGAACGATCCCCAGTTCCCCAGGAATCGCTCGAGAGATAATCCTTGTGCACAAGTTGTCCTGACCAAATGCAAGAATGCAAGCTCCTATCAATACAAGATTATGCACATGATCTAGAACAAGCAAGCAAACACATCTATCAAGTCCAGATAGCCGAAGCTCACTCTCAATACACTTTGCCTAATAGCCACACCCTCCCGTAAGTAAGGTGTGTTAAGCCTCAGGGTGGACTATTAGTCTAGATCACAAGCTCACGCCATTCACCAAGTTCCATCTCATGACAAGCAATCAATGAAGCATGTTCAAGCAAAGCTAATTCATTAAATAAGTAACAAGCAAGAACAGTTCTTATAACTCTAGCATGCAAATTCTATCTCTTTTAGGACAAGCATTCATAATCTCTAGTTAGGCAGCGGATTCGTTTCAATGACAAGCTATGTGAGTTCTCTTATTAGCATACTGAGTCGATTCTATCATTCTTCTTATGAAACAAACTTATTAAGCAACAAGCATTAAAAAACTCAGATTCATTATTAAGGCATGCGAGAATCAGAGAATGCAGTTCTGCCCACTCACTTTGATTAATCGGTCGGGAACTCTCCGAGAAGACTTCCGTTCGAGCAAGCAAGGCGATCTCACTTGTACATAGTGCCTACGCGGAGCGGGGCACTACATACTTACCCACCAATAAAGAGTTTCGTCCTCGAAACTCAAGGAGAAACTCACGATAACAAAGAGCAGCGATAGTCCTCATCCCTCACCATCCCAAATCAAAACTCAGCAAATCCAGAAATCACAAATCACATCTCAAGCAATGAAAACAAATCCAGAAAACATTTGCGGCCATCTTTGAGAATATCTATGGACTTATTGTATGGAACGTTCATTATAACACGAACACAACTCAGAGTCGGAGGCAACGGAATGGGCAAAGAATCGAATCGCTTTGATACCATTATGTCACGCCCCGGTCTCCCGCAAGCCCAATTGTCCCCGCTGAACGTGAATCACCACGTTACAGCTCTCCCGCGGGATAATCGTTCTTATCGGGACATGATGCCGTGCAAGCCTAAAGTGCGCTTGCACAAGGCCAAAGCTTGAAACAAGGGCAAGTAAGCTATTCAATACTGAAGCAGCGGTACACATATTGCAGAAAAGTAAAGAACACAATGGCACATGATAAACAAGCTCTTTTATTGAATATCGAAAGTATTACAAGTGGCACATGGCCGAGATTACAATTCGCTCAAGCACTCTATCTCTCGATTACAATGATACCGTTCCATCCATTATATCCCTCTATACAAAAGCAGCTCAAAGCAGGCACAACTCAATGCGGCTCAAGGCATCGACTCCAGATTTCCGATTCCTTGGGATGAGGCACGGCTATCGCTTCCCGTACGAATGAGCACCTGAGAACAAGCAAACTGTTGGTGGGTCAGCACTTTATGCAAGTACTGGTGAGTATAAACAACTGAACAGAAGCTACACCCCCTGAGACCCACACTAAGTAGACTTGTGGCAAAATATTGCATTACTAGTGATCTTGCTAGTTTTACCTAGGTTCATTTCATGCAGCTCAGAACTATTAGTCAGATTACATCTCTTTGAAAACACAAGTTAGGAACCAGTTTTGCATATACGATACCCAAGCATTCAAGCAACTATAAGGAACAGTGTTCTCTTCGTGTAGTGTGCAGCAAGTATTGTGCAACACAAACTAACTCTTGGGGCAAATCTCAAATCGAGGCAAGCATATCAAGCGGACTATTAATCATTCAAGCAATAAAGGCAACACATCTATATGATTTCGGTCCCCAAGAAACTCAGGATTGGCAGCGGTAATCCAGCTATCCAATGACTCACATACTGGTACTATTAGCAGCTGTGACCGAGGTTCAGCTCTACACTAATAGCCATTGTCCAACCGATGCGAATGCATGAAGCGCTATCCGATAACTCACGAGGCATACTAAATGATCGAGCAGGCTATAGATAAACTCATAATATTTCTTACCCACGGTCGAGCGGTTATCCCTGCAGCAGACACACAAGTTAGCAACAATTTGCATAACATAAAGGCACAGTTCTCTAGTTTCCTATTCGTCCCTGCATCAAACAGTTAGGTATGCAAAAAGTCTAGCCTAGCATGCGCCCTAACTACATGATGGTCCCCTCCACGGGATTAGCAGTTGGGACGTACAAGCCCATCTTACTAATAGACGAGTCTCGGTCTACCAAAGGACGTACAAGCCTCTGGTATCTAGATCTCTTTCCGGGACGAACGATCCCCAGTGCCCCAGGAATCGCTCGAGAGATAATCCTTGTGCACAAGTTGTCCTGACCAAATACAAGAATGCAAGCTCCTATCAATACAAGATTATGCACATGATCTAGAACAAGCAAGCAAACACATCTATCAAGTCCAGATAGCCGAAGCTCACTCTCAATACACTTTGCCTAATAGCCACACCCTCCCGTAAGTAAGGTGTGTTAAGCCTCAGGGTGGACTATTAGTCTAGATCACAAGCTCACGCCATTCACCAAGTTCCATCTCATGACAAGCAATCAATGAAGCATGTTCAAGCAAAGCTAACTCATTAAATAAGTAACAAGCAAGAATAGTTCTTATAACTCTAGCATGCAAATTCTATCTCTTTTAGGACAAGCATTCATAATCTCTAGTTAGGCAGCGGATTCGTTTCAATGACAAGCTATGTGAGTTCTCTTATTAGCATACTGAGTCGATTCTATCATTCTTCTTATGAAACAAACTTATTAAGCAACAAGCATTAAAAAACTCAGATTCATTATTAAGGCATGCGAGAATCAGAGAATGCAGTTCTGCCCACTCACTTTGATTAATCGGTCGGGAACTCTCCGAGAAGACTTCCGTTCGAGCAAGCAAGGCGATCTCACTTGTACATAGTGCCTACGCGGAGTGGGGCACTACAGAATGCACGTTGGATTGTAGAGTAAACCCTCACATGTCTAGACAGCCGTGACCATATCTCGAGGTATAGAGTACTCTGGGTTACGTAGCTGGCTTTGTCCGCCCCTGCTTTCCAGTATTTTGGTTCTGGGATATGACATTATTATATGCATAATATCTCTGGGATAACCCAGACTCCACCTAACTAGCCGTACAAGTGATAGGTCGATTCTGTAACTGAACTTGGTTGTGTTTGTATCTTCTGTTAAGTAGCTTAGGCACATGGACTATCACGGCGCGATGGTCTAACCCTTGTCCTTGTTTGGCTGTAGGGTTAGATCGTAGTGTCACGATAGGCCATGACCGAACTACGAGACACACACACACACACACACACACACACACGCACACACACACACACACATATATATATATATATATATATATATATATATATATATATATATATATTCCTTACTGGTTTTGTTTCTTCATTCGTGCTTTCCTTGTGGTACTTGCTATTTGGGGTCTAACCCAACTGGTTTTGCATGGCCATGTTTAGAGCCAGCACCCGAGGATCCTGCGTACTATCCCCTAAACAATGGCGCACACCAAACGGATGGCCGCTGAGAGACACGAGTGGGTTTCTTGATCACTGCTTGTTATTGTACATTTTACTCTTTTGTGTGTTTAGCCACCGGTACTTGTTAGCCGTAAATCTGGACATTTATTTTCTCTACATAATTATAATTAATCAGACTACAGCTAATCATGGTCATGTACTTTTGCTACTCTGCTTGCTTCTCATTTCGTACAACTGGTTTCTAGAACATTTTGATGGGGCGATTGAGACGCCTTTCAGCTTTATCATACATGTTTTATGTTTGCTATCCTTACTTGACTGATTGAGAAAAATAGATGTTCTATGTAACCCTAAGTGACTTGTTTGTAGTATGCACCCCTTGTCTAGTTACTTCCGTACGACGTTCTATATCTTGTACAGATAGCTGGTCATGTCCGTCTCCGTATTCCGGTACTGAGACGTGACATAATTCTTCTTGTTTAAAACTACACAACCAACTTCATAATGTCTTATATCACTTTTGCCACATAAGCTTTGCAATTGACTTGACAATTGCATTGGAGAAGGATTTTTGAATAAAATTGTGTCATTCCTATGTGGCAACAACTTTTTTCCAAAGTTACAATAGTGTTTTTGATGCTCTTAGGCCATCTTCAATGGAGATATCTAAAATTGAGTTTCTATCCTACTTGTCATTGTACTTTAAAAAATTTTATATCCTAGTTGGTAGAGTTTTACATAAAAAATGGAATTAGTTACACTAACAACCCCTAAGTTTTTTTTGTTTATAACACAGGTACTCCTGCTTTTAAACTAATTACACTGACCACCCCTCTCTTTAAAAAAAAGAGAGTAAAAATAGGAATTAGTGTTATAAATTTTTATTTTTATCTTAAAGTAAAGGTACATCGTTTAATAAACCAAAAAAAGTAGGGGTAGTTAGTGTAAATAGTTTAAAAGTAATGGTACTCCGTGTAATAAACATAAAATATAGAAATAGTTAGTATAAATAATCCTAAAAATTGTACACACAAAAAATACTCTCTAAATAGTTCTCCATTTCTATCATACGTATCATAAAATAAAATAATCAATTTAATGATATAGGATATAATATTAATTGATATGAGTTATGCACAATTTATCTGAGAGTTTCTACGCGTAAAATTCTCATTAAAAAAATTTCATCCTAGCGTTATGTCATTGCTAAATTGGATAAAAATTGGTATATAAATTATGGTTGAAAATAAAAATAAAAATTCTACTGTAGGAAGATGGAAATCGCAAATTGATAACATAATGTATATTACAGTGTTGCGGAAGGACTGTTGAGCTTGTCCTTGTTAGTCTTACTTGTGTCGTAAGAATGAAGTTCTTATGAGGTATTTTTTTTTGGACATTTCTAAAGACACATTAAAAGCTGTCTATTTTTTTATTTATAAGTTTGTTATCGAAAGCTTATTCAGGATTGTTCAAAAAATTTAGGACCGTTAATATTTTTGACAGTCTCAAATTTAAATAGGACTGTCAAAAAATTTGACAATCTTTTCAAAAAAAAAAAAAATTTGACAGTCCTTCCAATTGGAAGGGTACTCACCTACCTTCCTATCCGGTCTCCTCGGCATTCCGAGCCCGCCCTCCCGCTCGCCCACGTTGGTCTAGTGCTCGTACAAAATTGGAAGGACTGTCAATTTTTTGACAGTCCTATTTGGTGTTCGGATTGTTAAAAAAATTAACTGTCCTAAAAAAAAAATAGAAAATTCTGATTAATTTTTGGTGACAAATTTATAAATATAAAAACAGACAACTTTGAAAAACTTTTGATGTATCTTTAGACATCATATTTATTTTATCTTTGCATGTGCTTCTTTACAGCTTTACTTTTGTCTTTATATTTGTTCCTATATTCTCTCTGTGGATAAAGCTAACAGTGCTATAGCAATTTCTAAGTCTTCGCAAGGAACCTTCCTTTCTTTTGGCTTTTTCTTTCACTTCTACTGAAAGGAAGATCCAGTGTTCACATGATGGTGAGGAACGCGTACAGTAGGAATACAATAACATATTTTAATTATATTAATAATACAATAATAAATTTATAGAAATACAAAAAAGATAATAATTTGTCATTGTTAATGTCCACATGAGTGGCCATTAGCAATGGGACGTACGAGTCTTTACGTCAATGGCAGTGGTGGTTTCAAAACTTCCCTTTCTTTTTCAAATTTTTATAAATATGTTTTCCAACCGTCGTCAGCAATGTAAGCAATATTGATTTGAGAGCTCATATCGTCATTAGCAATGACAAATCGTTATCTATCTTGTATTATTGTAAACTTATTATTGTATGCATAATATAATTAAAGAGTAATGTTATTCGTAACTCCAAAATATTTCTCCAAATCATTCTTCTTTATATGACGGTTGACGTGACATGCTAAATAACATTATGTGGCAGCTGACATAGCAAATTTTAACCGAAAAAATTAATCACCAAAAAAATTTGTTAATATTAATATTAATGCTAATTTGAATATTAACGTTAATTTTAATTTTAATTTTAATTTTAATTTTAATTTTAATTTTAATTTTATAATTTGCCATGTCAGTTGTCACATTAACCGCCACATCATTTGCCACATAAGGAGAGATGGTTTGAAGGGATACTTTGGAGGTACAAATAGCATTATTCATAATTATAATATATCAGTGTATCATGTTTAAAGTGGTATAATATTTGTCTTCTTTGTGTACATGCACGTTATACGTGTAATTCTAAAAATATTAGCATCGAGAGTTTTTATTTACTTATTTTTTCTAAAGAAGCATTAAGAAGCGTATATGAGCCGCACCTGGAGCCAATTCAAGTCCCTTACAACCTTCAAAGTGCATTGGTTAGAGGTCACATTGGAGTACTGGATGTACAACGCAAAGCGGAAAGACCAAAGAAGAACCGTATCATAGCGAAGGATTAATCTTCAAGAGATCTTCGATGCAGTAACTGTAATAGTTTAGGACACAATAGAAGGAGATGTTCAAACCAACCAAGAGAATGAATGCATTATCCTAGATTATTAAAAAAAAATCATTTGCTGAGAACAATTATAATTTCATTGAACTAACAGAAAGTTGTTGTGAAAGAAAGTTGATATTGATATAACATTATTTCTAATACAATGTTACATAAACTTCATCGACCTCTCCTGTCTAATTGCTAATAGTCCGGGCGATCAATTTCCCTTAGATTGAGTCGGACTCTCTTTTTCAATGTATTCTCCGGGGACACATCACCCCCTCCTCCTTGGGTATCCTCCTGTCGAGTTATTATCGGTACTAATGGAGTCGTCGTGATATGCGTAAAGCTAAGAACTTCGGAGGAGAATATGTTATCCCACTGAGAAGTCCCCTCGTCATCTTGCTGATAAGTGCCCTCATCAACCCACTGAGAAGTGCCCTGGCCTGCCCACTGAGAATTGCCCTCACCAGTCTACTGAGAAATGCTGATAAGAGGAGCTCTCCACCAAGATCTATATGCAATATCACCTAAGACTACACCATTAGAAAATTATTAGATTATGATTTCTTATAATTTTTTAAATAAATTTTGTTAAACTTTGAAATAACTTACCATCTTCGGTAGAGGACATCATTTGAGACATGTGCCACATTATGTGTCTCAAATCTAGAATTTCACCCAGGAATCAATCTGCGTGCTCCTACTGTTGCATTGCTTCTACCAAGGTTGAAACATGGTGTGTAACGACCCGCTCCGCATCAATGTGGATAGTCGATTCAAACGTCATAAGTACAACGAACCATCCCGCTTTGCTCAGTGAGAAGACTTGCTTGAGGCAAATGATTAAGACTTGGCCCTTCAGGAGTTCAGACTTAGACTCTTAAAGACGTGCTCGGAGTATCGCTCGGCCGAGACGAATCATTGCTAAGGTGGGTGGCTACGATAAAATTATCTTTGCTTAGCCTGCACACTTAAAAACATGGACGATATATTCTAGTCGTTAGGCGAACCACCCTTGCATGCTAATAAAGAATACAATGCACCTAACTAAGGGAATAATCCCATCTTGTATTGCTTGTGTATAACATGTGAATGAAACTTGGATTATAGATGGTTCTTCGCACTGCCCCTTTGACCGTGTTAGTATAACGACTTATGTTTCTAGTAGAGTATTTCATACGTTTCCTATAATGCTTATGTTTCATACTGATGCAATGCTTGCCTGCTTTAAGTGCTAACTAGTAATCACTCGTCTCATTTTAATGATTGTCACAGAGATAAAGCCACGGTATGGAAGCATGACACAGAACATGGTTCACTTACCTGAGGTAGAAAGACTATCAAAATAGTCATTCTGAGACAAGTAATGGAAAACATCTAAAGACTTCGGGACCATGAGGTCGCCAAGGCGGTTTCCTGTACCTGAAACGGCATAATAAAAGATTAGAAGAAACTATAAGAAAGTAATAGAAGTATCAAGAAAATGAACTGAACTGTACTGATAAATAAAGAAGAACAAGAATCATGGTTTGGGGTGGCTTATAGCGGGTTCATTCATGTGTCTACAACCATCGTCGTTTATTCAGGATGGCTTGTAGCGGGTTCATTCTTGTGTTTATAACCATCACCGCTCTTGCAGATCAAGATATAAGATAAGAGAACAAGATCAAGATAAAAGACTCGCATGGTCATGGATAACTTGTGCACAAGGGTAGGGTTCCTGCAGACGGTACGCTGGTCGCCCTGGGGCCGATTCGATCAGGACGAAACATTATGGATAGTCACGCTAATATCCTAGAAAGGGTATGGAGGGAAGGCTTGTAGCGGGTTTGCTACCTGCGACTACAACCGTTTTCGTCTACCCGACTATCGTCCAAAATGGCTTGTAATGCTAGTGACCTTTCATATAGACTAAGTTTGGCTCGATTGAGGCAATCCGCGTATGAGTCATTGCATTGCGTCTAATGAATCTGAATCAACCTATAACACCCGGTTATTTTCAAATTTTTAAAAAAATGAATTTCTGGATTTTTCGGTAATTTTTAATTAATTATTAAAAATGCCCTTCAGAGATTAATATTTTTATGTATTAAATTAAGTATTAAAATATTATAAAAATTATATTTTTGGGTGTATAATTAATTATTGGATGTTGTGTAAATTTTCTGGAATTTATTGGGCTCAAAAACTAATTTTTAATAGCTAAAAACCCATGTTTTAATTAAACCAGGTTAAACAGGATTAAATCGACCCAAACTGAACCGGACCGGACCCAGCTGAACCCAACTGACCCAAACCCTAACCTAATGGGTCGGGTCCTACCCGTACCCTACCCGTACCCGATAACCCAAAACCTTTCCCCCACTCCCCCGACACCATGATCCCCCGTCCCCGCCGCCAACTCCGCGGCCAACGGCCCCACTCCGCCCGCAACCGCCGGCACGACCCTGCTTCCCCCGCAACCGTCGCCACGATCCCCCCCCCCCCCCGCTCGGCCTCTCCCCCTATTTAAAACCCTCCCCGAGCCCCCACTTCACCGCCACCGCCATCACCAACCCCCCCCCCCGCTGCTCCGGTCACCGCTCCGCCTCCGCCGCGACCCCACCTCCGGTGACAAGCTCCCCCGGCGCCTCCTCCGGTCGTGACCCCGGCGTAGACGAGTAGCTGCACAGCCCTACCCAGCAACTTTCGCCGTCGCCGTGCCCTGCCGCCGTGCCTAGCCGTGAACCTCCCAGTTCACAAAAATCAGTGAGGTACCCCTCTTCTAGCTCTCGTATCTCCCGGTGTATTGATCCAAATTTTGTTCTGTCGAATCCGGTGCGAAGACCGCGTGACCCTCTCGACGCAAAAACATAAAAAATAACCATATTTCTGTAAATTCAGAAATCGTCCCGAACTCACAAGTTCACGGCCATTTTTCTCCCAACCTGTGTATTATTTTTGAATTCTATTTAAACAGTTAATTAGACAATATAACCGAGATTAAAATTCTATAATTAGATTAGTTTATGGTGCTGTATGTTGTGTTTTATTTAAGGGTGAAAATGACCAAAAACTTGGTATTTAAAAATCTAATTTTTTCCGGAACTAGGTGCGCCCCGCTAAATAAGGCGACTTGGTAGTGTACGAACAACACCGAAAGGTGCGCACCGTCAATACGGACGTGTGGAATTTCGCAGAAGTTGATTTGGATGTGCGTGCACACCGGAATTAACGCGTATTCGTCGACAACGCCCCGTATCGGTCCTGTTCTAAAACTCATTGTAACTTCGTGTACACTCGTTGTTCCGAAACAAAACTTGCACCATCAAACTCGTAGCGATACACTGGTATTGTGATCCAAGTTTGGTTCGATTCTGAGAACGTTGACAAAATCCCGTATCGTGGGCCCTACGGCTCACTTGACGGCCGATTTTGTGATCGGCTCATCGGAATCCAGTTCTGGACATTCTATTGGGTTTGTATCTTCGTTCTGAACTTGTAGACACTAAATTTGACGAATTTGGAGAACTTTGTCTCTAGCACATTTTTTGGTGTGAAGTGGGCCACATGTGGACCCCACTTTGACCAGAATCTGTCAATCTTGCCCCTGAGTCCAAATTGGACTTATGGGTAGTCAATCCTAGCTATTTGGTATCTTCTTAGAGTGATGGTAATGTTTATTTCAGCAACCAGAGGAGTACTTGAAGACCCCACGAATACCGGAGCAACTGTTGGAATCCAAACCCCAGGCAAGTGTACATTGCCAACTTGCAGTAATTCCTGTTATAGTATTTGTTTGAGTTCTTTGTACATATATATATACTCTTGATATAAATGTTCAACCTAGGACCGTGTGACATTGCTTAGCGTCTGAATAACATTCGGGTGTCGATGCCGTACACGGAGTCGTGTAACGTCACTAGAGATTGATACCGCGACCATATATATATCTTCGTGCTGCATTATCAAGTACGTCATACCATAGGACACTTGACACTGTTCATGAGACATAATCTTCTGAGTTATTCCTGGTGATTTTATATAGGTTACAGGATTTATGACATAGACTTTATTGCATATGCTTAGCTATCATTATGACTCGCTGCATCAGTTAGAGGTCATGATCTTGCGTGACATGGACATGAGGCGTCGTGGACATGAGACGTGTGATTACATTGGGTGGGGAGAGACTTACCATACTAAAGGCTGATTATATATATATATTACATTACTGGAGGTGCCTTAGACTCTGACACAGAGCTTTGGCACATTTACTGGCCCTTCGAGAAAATGCTGCTATGGGTTTCCCCGACACAGAGCCTATAGTAGTCTCAGCCTGAGTATGATTAATGCTCTCATTTGCATATCACATAGCTGGTTACATAGTTTTCCCTTTTGATTCATTTCATATACTGCATTTATTGTGGCTTGAGTTATTCTTGTACCTTGCTATGTCCCCTGAGGACCTTATAAGAACCCTAATTCTGAAAATCGTATTCTATATTATTATTAATTTTGTAATTTATTATTAGTAATTATGAGCTAAATAGAATTTCCTATTGGATCAAACCCAGTACCCGCAAACCATTAAACCACCCTTTCCGCGTAAAGGAAAGAGTTAACCAGTAGCAACTCATCACCCCGCATAAAATCCGTTTAGGGGAAACCGCGTATATTTCTCCGCGCATAAACCGCAGCAATAGCAGTATCAAAACCACCGCTTATTAAACCTCTCGCATAAAACAGCTCCGCGCGTAAAACTCGCCAACCGCCTAAATTCTGATCCGTGTGTAAAATAGAATCCCACTGCTTAAATTCCTACACCACGCGTAAAACAAACCCACCGCCTCATTCCACCGCCTCTAAAAACCTATTATTACTAAAAACCTCTCAACCAAAACCAAAACCAATGAGAAGAAAGAAACAGCAGCAGTAGTTTCTTAAACACTAAGTTTTTCCACTGCCTCTTATTCTCTATATATATCCATGCAATACACCCCAAACCAAAAACCCCACTTTTCAAACCTAACACTTTTATGGAAGCTTGTGCTACGAAAAACTTTGCTCGGCAAGTATACCTTGCCACAGTACTCTTATTTATATTCCAAATGATGCATAATTCTATTTTTTTATGTATTTGCATTGGACCTTGTTTATGAGACCACCCCAGTATTATGGAGCATTATTTGGTTCATTGGCCGTGATACAGTTGCTACACGAGTTGTGAGTCTCATATAGCTCTCAGCCTACGTATTGGGTTGGCCACCCGTACGTAAGAGCCGTACATTAGGGATGACTGCTGATAGAAACTTGGTATGCTAGTAGACCTAGCAGTTATCTAGAGGTATTATTCGTGTTGTGGATACAACATGCTTAGATCATTGGGTGAGGAGGACGACTAGTAGGCGTATGGGACACCCACTTCCACTATGTTGATTTCATGTTCCTGATATTACAGTGCGCCCTTGTTCTGGGGGACATATGTGGCATATACTAGCAAGTTGTCACGATTGGTGAATTACGTCGGCATATGTCTAGCCTACATTTTTCCATATACTCCAAGGTTGTCCTCAAGTTGCATTTTACTTAGACGGTTAGGCGACCTATTGGATGTTTATATTTCAGTACTTTATTGGCATATTTTTATGTATCTTGTTACGTCCCTCTGAGGACCTGGTCTCTTTCCAGATATGGACGAGCAGGAGTACCTACAGGAGTACGGACCTGGACCTGACTCTACGTACCTGGCCGAGGAGATCTTACCCTCCTAGTATCTGTGATCTACTATCACTATTTAGAGATTTTGTTGCCTTTCAGTATAGTCATTTTGTAGTGGATTTGTTTCTACCCGACTATCAGACTTGATACTATCGTCGTTATTCAGTTATTATTCAGCTATTTATTCCTACTGATTATTTGTGCTGTGGATGAGATCTAGATTACATATGACTTGTTGTGACAGTATATTACCACTTGTGGATTTGATATTCATATTACAATATACGTATGTATATGGTTTCCATTTGGAGTCGTATACATACGGCTGGGCGTGTTACGTATTCCTAGTCCTACGTATTTTGGGACTGGGGCGTGACAGACCTGAATCCGGATTATGTCCCCAGGTATAACAGAGGAGATCTATCCCGAGGTATACGGGACATGAGCATACACTGGAGCCGTACCAACACCAGAGGACGAGGTCGTGCAAGAGGATTTCTCCTGAGTATTTGCTTTTTATACTCAGTTATTTCTGTTTTTAGATACTTTATTTCCTGTCTCTTGGATTATTGTATTAAACTTATTCTCGGGTTGTTCCCCGAGACACTTTTTATTGAGACTTGTTAGATTATATTTTATCTCGATTATACTGACATTTGATCTGTGATTATCTTCTGTGGATGAGATTAGAATTGGACTATGACTTATATCGTGGACCTTTACTGTTGTTTTACAGCTTAAGTACACTCTAATGAGTCCATTATATTGGGTTTGCCCATTGGTGTGTGTTGCTGGCCATTGCCACGTGGCTAGTCCCTCGGTATTTTGGGACTGGGGCGTGACATAACCTGAATCTGTGTATAATATGTCTGAACCACCTAAGTATCAAAATCAGGAAAATATGAGTAACTCGTGCACCTGAGTCATAAATACGTCCGTGACACTTGTGTTGGCTTATGCGATTCCTAGGATCTCATTATATATTCGTGCTTGGTTTAACTTGGTTTTATTTTCAGACGGAGAAGGACGAATTGTAAGTTGGTAAGTCTCGCCGTGTTACTCTCATATCCCACGGCGCACTGCCACACGAGTTAGGCTTTGTATATTATGCCATGAAACTGATCCTAAGGCAAGTCTAGAAAGACAACTTAATAGATGGTGCACGGAACAAATTTAACATGTTGGATTGTCGAGCGGGTGATAAGCCTCCCCACAAGTGCATTCATTACTGATAACCCACCAGCTTGCTTGCAGGGTGCAGGAAAACCTCGTTCGGTGCAGAGTATCCCATCGTGCGCGCTAAGGCATGGAGTTTGCTCTGGAGCCTTGCAGTGTTGCGTCCGGAGCGGAAGCACATATACATGACATAATGTTAGAACATCACCTATGTATTGTTCCATGTTGTAAGCCACTTGGCACGCTTTTATTGTTTCGAGAGAGAGATAGCTTTAGCGACTTGTAATCTCGGCCTAGCATCGCTTGTAATAATTATTGATTATCAATAAAGAGCTTTTTTTCATACTTGTGTTCATTTAATGCTTCCGCTATGACGACTTTGTGAACTTGTTATCTTTCACCTGGTCGGTTTCTTATGTCGCTGTATTTGGACTATCTGTGCGACTATGTGGCTTAGCTATTTCTCTGCCTGTTCGGATCATGGCCTTGCGTGGGCACATACTTGTCCTCGTGCGGCATCATGTCCTGGTGGGAACGATCGTCCTGCGGGAGCGCTGGCGCGGTGATTCGCATCCAGCGGGGATGACCGAACTTACGGGAGATCGGGACGTAACATATTGGTATCAGAGCTCAACTTTACGTCCTTGGACTTCTTATCGATTCTCTCAGTTTTGAAAGCTCATTCATGAGTTATGTACAAAAACATTCTCTCTCAATATTCCTGTCACGACCCGTGCCCTGAAAAATTGGGCATGAGTCGTGGGTACGTCCAGCCTACGCCGCAGCATCGACGGTAGAACGTTGTCTAGGTCAACTATCTAGATAATAATCTCACATAATCTATATATAAACCTGTCAAGATCTCAACTCCAAACGGAGGAGCAATATCATAATGATAATCAAGTACTCAATCACGAATCTAAGCACGATAAGATAACAAAGAAGACTAACAACTCCAAAGTCTAACCAACAAAAACTACTACAACAACCACAACATCAATAATAATAATACATCATCCAAATCATCCAAAATAATAATATACAATACAAGGTCTCAATCCAAAATCGAAGACAAATTCGGTGCTAAAAGCTAATAAAAATAATAACAAGGTCTTAGTGATCCCGGCTACCAACCCGAAAATTATTCCTAAACTAGAGGGTCCATGTCTGCACCATCGACAGGCTCAGGTCCATAAAACGTCGGACACCAATCCTCCGGATACTCTAAAAAAATATGTCCAGTCAGGACTGGAGCAAGTACATCTCTAACAACAGTTCCATTTAAATGATAAAACTATAAAACAGTTATAGCAAGTAGCAAGAAGAATGAAGCAAGTATGAAACAAGAAATATATAAATCACTGGTGCATAAAGGTAAAGATGCAGGAATATCAGAAACAAGATAGTAATAACTGTAAGATACAAGAAATCTAAACTAAGAGTAAGTCTGTGCACAAGAACGTGTAGTGAGTCCAGCATGAAATACATGTAGTGAGTCAAGTCCAAAAATATGTAAGTGAGACCAACAAGAATGCAAGTGAGTCCAGACTATAAAGAATGAACTCGGTATCTTTGAAATACTTGTTTCGACATGTAAACGGCTAGGGGTAAGTGTAACGACCCGCTCCGCTCAACCCGGAGGGCCGATTCAAACGGCACAAGTGTAGCTATTCAACCCGCCTTGCTCAGCGAGATGGCTCGTTCGATGCAAAGGCATTCATGCTGGGATCTTCAATGGAGTCAGACTTAGGCTATCAGAGGTACGTCCGGAGTCTCGCTCGACCGATGCGATACATCGCTAAGGTGGGTGGCCCCGGTGAACCTGTCTCTACTTAGCTGCACACTAAGAAAATAAATGTTACATGCTAGTTTACAGGCGATAACCCTTGCATGCTAATAAAAGAGATGAACGCATCTAGCTAAGGGGATAACCCCGTCTTATCATTGTATAGAACATGTAGGTCTTACTTGCTAATTGCGTAGTTGGGATTGTTGAGTTGGAAAGTAGTAACTTCTTTCATATATGCCGTAAAGTAGTATGAGTTCATACTGTGGCATTTTGCACCATACAGAACACAACACGGGATGGAGTAAAATCATGTTGCATGCATAGACGAGGAAGGCTATCAAGTAGTCGTTCCGAGTCAGGAGATGGAAGGAAAGGAAGGTACTCGGGATATGCAGATCACCGAGGCAGTCTCAAATCTGAGAGCTGCGTAAGGAAGAAAAGATCCGAGTGTAGTCCTCGGCTAAGATAGATCCGAGAGTTGTCCTCGGCTAGGAATGGAATATGGGGGAGTATTTGCATGGTCACGGACAACTGGTTGCGCACCAGGTTGAGAGAGTCCTCGACACGATTGCTGAGGCATCCGAATCGTGTCGGCCCGGGAGGACAGTGCCAGTGTAGTCCTGGCAATACGCTAGCTGATGACTAGCGGGCGAGGGCGAGACATCCAGCAAGGCTTGCTACCGACCTGGATGGGCGTCGACTCGTTAGACGGCTAGGAGGCCCAGCAAGGCTAGCAACCGAGCTGGGAAGACGGCCGTCCATCGCAGATTATGTCCAATATGGCTAGCAGAGCCAGTGACCTTCATATAGATAAGTCATGTTTGCATAGCGGCTATCCGCATTGAGAAAAAGAGAAACGGAAAGAAGTGCGTTTGCACGATAATTGGCATAAGTAGAATGGATGCACGGTATCACACATAGTTCTAGTAAGATGGGTCTTGTGAGGCAGAGACACGGCATAACCCTTGGGTTTCACAGTTGCTTCTTGATATTCCGTAGATTATTGTTTATATTGCTGCATATGACAGGGAAGGCCGAATGGTAAGAAATGGTAAGGCGAACTCAATTGTTCATTATTATGACACTCTTGAGCTGACACGGAGATTACTTTCTTTATATTGCCATGTAACTGATCCTAAGGCAAAAGAATAGAAAGACAACGAAACCAGTCGGTGCACATAACTAATGAACGTGCTTATTTTGTGGTGTGGGCGAGAGGCCTCCCCACCAGTGCATTCAATGTACTGATACCCAACCAGTCTGCATGCAGGGTGCAGGGCGAACTCGTACGGTTTCAGAGATCGCTTAGCGCAATGAGGCGTCGGACCGCACTTGGCGTCTTGGAACGTGGCGCACGAACCTGGAGCTCGCATATATGAGACATAATGTATGGGAACATCATCATCCAGATCATTTGTGTTGGTTCTAAGCCTAAGGGCATATTCATTGTAAGAGAGAGAGAGCATGAGCGATTTGTAATCTCGGCCTAGCGCCGCTTGTAATCTTCACTTCATATCAATAAAGAGCTTAATTTGTGTAAACCCCCCTGAATTTTCAAATTATTAAATCTTGGATTTTTCCCAATTTTCTGGAATTTTCTGGGAATTTTCTGTAATTAAAATCAAGGTTTTCAATTAATAAATGATTTTTTAATTGGCAATAAATAATATTAAAATATCATGAAAATAACATTTTTGGGTGTAAAATAAAAAATTGGACTTAGGGTAATTTTTCTGGATTTTTCTGGGCCTCAGACATATTTTTAAATGCCTAATAACTATTTAATTAATTATTTAAATTAATTATCTATTTATTTATTTATTATTAATATTATTTTTATTTTTAATTTTTTTTCGCGGGCCGCCCTGGCCCATTGGGCCGCGGCCCGGCCCAGCCGCTCCCTCAGCCCAGACCCTACCCTATCGGGTCGGGTCGGGTTCAACCGAACCCGACCCGCCGCAGCCCGACCCGCCAGCCCGGTCTCCCCCAGCCCCCACGTCCCCGCGTCCAGCGCCGGCCGCCGCGCGCAGCGCCGCGCGTTCCGCTCCCACGCCTCGCCACGCCGCCGCTTTCTCCGCCACCCCACCGCTTCCCTCGGCCCCAGCTCCCCTCTCTCCTCCCTATATAAACCCCGACCCCGGCCGTCCCCTTCGACCCACTCGCCCCCACCTCGCCGCCGGACGCCTCGCCCCAGCTCCGCCCCGACCGGCTTCCTCCTCCAACCTCCGGCCCCCGCAGCCGAGCCCCTCAGCCGACCGTCTCCGCCGTTCCCCTCTCCGGCTCCCCACAGCAACCGCAGCAGCAGCACGAGCAGCTCCCACCGCCGCTGACCGGCCGCCCTGAGCCACCGCCGCCCCGTGGACGCCGCGCCGCCCCTCGGCGAACCGTCCCCCGCCCTCGCCGATGCCTCTCCGGCCAGTCCCCGCCGTCCACGGCCGAAATCCACCTGAACCCTGACCCTAGCCTAATTCCCAATTTCCGTGTCCGACACGAGTCGGACACGACTCGACCCTGAATTTTTGGGTCCCCTTCAGGTGCGTGTAACTTTCGCCTCGTAGCTCTGTTTTCGATTCCGTAAATTGCGTTGTGAAGCCTGTATGACCCTCTCGGTGTCCGGACAAACTGTTCGGGGCATCGCGTCCTGTGGTGATCGCACACCGCGATCCAAAAACAGGAAAAACTAGACCCTGTTTCACCCCGGAACTGAGTACGCTCCGCCAAACGGGACGACTTGGTCGCGTGCGGTCTTCACAGATATGTGCGCATCATCGATACGGATGTGTGAGTTTTCGTGGAAGCTGATTCGGGTGTGCGTGCACACCGAAATCAACGCGTATCCACGGACATCGTCCCGTATTCGCCTTTTCTGCAATTCAACCTAACTTCGTGCACACACGTCGGATCGAGACAAAACTTGCGCCATCAGACTCGTAGCGATACGCTGGTCCTGTGGGTCAAGTTTGGTTCGATTCTGAGAACGTTGACGAAATCGCGTGTCGTGGGCCCCATAGGCCCTGCTCGACGGGCGATTTTGTGTTCGGCTCATCGGAATCCAAATCTGGAAGTTCCGTTGAGTTCGTATTAGCGTTCCTGACCTGTTGACACTAAGTTTGGTGAATTTGGAGACCTTTGACCTGGACACATTTTTCGGTGCAAAGCGGGCCCACCGGCGGACCCTGTTTTGACCCAAAATTACCGATTTTGCCCTTGTCTCCAAATTGGACCCTAGGACAGGCGTTTCTAGCTATTTGATATCTTCTGAGCATGATGGTAATGTCTATTTCAGCTTTTGGACTCATCTCTGGAATTTTTCCCCAAGAACCAAATTAATCAGATCCAAACAACAGGCAAGTACCTGCACTTCAAGTTTATTCTTTATATTGTGATAATTAATTCCCTACTCTACTAGCACCATTGGATGATTACACGTAGTGTTAGAACACTGGATTTTCATGTCTTGAATACTGGAGTTCATGTCTTATTTTTCGTGTCGGGTGGGAGAATACTAAGGAGGCATGGAGTTTACCCTTTTCCCTGTATTGTCTAATAGCTGTTGGTACACGACTGTCCATCAGCCGGATCTCGATTATATTGTCTAATAGCCGTCTATGACGGCTGGATTAGCCTTATAAACCCCTACATGCCAACTATGTATTCTAAAAATAAACACAAGTTCACACAGATAGTTTCTGATCATGTTATATTTCTTACTGGCTGTTGTAGTTTCATTTCCTGTTTCATTTATTTCTATTTTCTCATATACCTGCTTACAGCTTTAACTCTGAGATAATGATGTTCTGTTATGCAGTTTCTTAACTTGATATTCAATATTTAATTGTCATAAATATTTAGTTTAACCTTGTGTGCACTGTGTACTTTGCTCCTTTCCTGACTGGATCTGTTGATTTAGGCGATGATGAGGATCTTGCCCCTACTTATTATGGTCTCTATGAGGGGACTGATGATACCTATGAGGAGCCAGAACCCACCCAGGAGACCCCTGCTGCTGAGTAGCTAGTAGTAGCTATCTTTTATTTATATTCTTATCTTATTTATCGGGTTTGTCCCCGATTTCAATATTGAATTCCTGTACTAAAATATTTGAATTTGTTGTCACATTTATTTTCAGTTGCAATCTTAAGTTTCAATTCTCATTATTATCTTGCCTATGTTATTTGTGAATGAGCTAGTTTAGTAAATAATGGATTGACCTAGACAACGTACTACCGCCGACTCTGCGGCGTAGGCTGGACGTACCCACGTACTCGTGCCCGAATTTCCGGGTGCGGGTCGTGACAATTTGGATTCAATACTTGTGTTTATTTATGTTTCCGCTTTGACGACTCTGTGAACAAGTTATCAACGGCCGTTTCGGTATTTGCCTTGCGCGGGCGCAACCCCAGGCTCGCGCGGCTTCGCGTCCCGATGGAAACGTACGTCCCGCGGGAGCGCTGGCGCGGTGATTCGCGCCTAGCGGGGACGGCCGGTTCCGACGGGAGATCGGGGTGTGATAGTAAGTACGGCTCACCGCGCACTGGGTGCGCGGCTGCTATCATTCCAGATTAGATCAGAGGGAGTGATTCCTGATGATGAATCATAATAATCATCAGATGGTACTATACTATAAGAATCATAATAATCATCATAATGAATCCAAAAATATCAGTCAGTGTCCCGTGTTGTGCCAGAATAATCAGTTGGTACTATGCTAGAAGCTGAATCATAATAATCATCAGATAATAAAAACTATTAGAGAATGTACTCGCCTGACGTCCTGAGCAACTGGCGATCCGAACAGGTGTCGCAAGGACCTATTGCGAAAATCAAGGTTAAACAGGATTCTAATGAGTTAAACAGATATAAAATAACTAAAAATAGGCTTCTTGGGTCGTTCTAGGTCAAACGGGTCAAACCGGTAAAATCTGGAACAAAAAGTCAACTCTAGGTCCAAAAAGTCAACCCTAGGTCAAAACTAGGTCAAAAGTTGACTTTGGCGGTCAATCGAGTCAATTACGGTCAAGTCTAGGTCAAACTAGGGTGCTCATGAAATTCTAGGTCAAACCGAGCTCATTAAGCTAGAAAACCCTCAAACTCTCCTCCTTGAGATACCGGGATATCCTCGGTATCCGATACCTCACCCTACGCTATACGCCCTGCCTATACCCTCTAAAACCTATGCTAGCATGCATAAATATATACACATAAGCATATAAAAATTACTCCAATACTAATCCTAGGCTATTGCTCAAATACCCCGCTCGAAACTCAATACCTTGGATATCTCAAGGTATTGAGATACCGCTCTAAACTCAACCCGACTACCCCTCTAGCTAACTAACTATGCATAACCATATATATCTAGCTATAATCTAGGCTAAAATATAGATATCTAATACATATAGGCATATACCTAGGTATCTACATACCTTACCTTACCTTACCTTACCTTACCTTACCCTCAAATATATAAATATATCTATATCTAGATATCTAACTATCTATCTAGCTATGTATATCTCTATTTATAAATCTATCTATCTCTCTCTCTAGATATCTATAGATATATATAGCTATAGGTATATATATTTATACCTTAGATATATATATAACTATCTACCTATCCATTACCTACCTATCTATCTTATTATCTATCTATCTAATAATCTAACTATCTATCTATATCTATATATCCATCTAGTATCTATATATATATATATCTAGCTAACTATTATCTATCTAATAATCTATCTATTAGACTATCAAACTACCTCTCTACCTAGTATCTATCTATCTAACTATCTACGTATCTATTTACCTATTTACCTATATATCTATATATCCGTAAATCTATCTATCTATTTATATCTAGGTATCTAGATATCTAATATCTATCTATCTAGATATCTACCTATCTATGAATCTATCTATCTATCTATTTATCTATGTATCTATCTATTCTATTTATGTCTAGCTATCTAGATATCTAATATCTATGAATCTATCAATCTATCTATATGTATCTAATATCCATATATCTAACTATCCATCTATTATCTAATCTATATATCCACCTAACTATTAATTTAACTATCTACTAATCTATCTATCTAACTAAATATCAATCTATATATATATATATATATACCACTCTCCCTCCCTCGCATTTGCTGCTACGCCTTTTTGCTGCTGCACCTGCTGCTGGTGCAGCATGCTGCTGCTGCTGCAGCTGCTGGGGCTGTTCTCCTTCCCCCTCCTACTCACAAACACACACACACACACTCCTATATACATATATATATCACTATATATATACATATATATAAACATACATATATATATATATATATATATATATATATATATATATATATATATATATATATATATATATATATATATATACACTCACACGCTAATATCTATATACTAACACACACACACACACTAGCATATATATCTACACACACATATACAAACACAATCACACACACACTAATACATATCAACACACACACATATAAATATATACATAGCTATATATATATATATCAACACCTATATATATATATATATATATATATATATATATATATATATATATATATATATACACACACACACACTCTCTCAAATATATAGATATACACATACACATATAAATATATATATATACATATACACATAGACATATACATACACAAGCACATAGATATAAATACACACATATATATATAAATATATATACATAAACACACATATATAAATATATAAATATATAAATATATAAATATAAATATATATATATATATATATATATATATATATATATATATATATATATATATATACACTTATAAATATATATATAAAGACACACACCACTCAACCACAACACACAACAACACGCTCCACTCACGCCCAACGACCCCGACACTCACCAACACCCTAAAATATATAAAATATAACTCGAAAACTCTAGCACACACTCCCCGATGCTAACCCAACGCGCGCACATGCCCAAAACAAGGAAACCAAGTCGAAATGGCCGTTCGATCATTTCGACGAACACGCGGTGCGCGGTTCGGAAAATCTCCTGAAACGCACACCAAACGAACTCGGAATCGGCCCAAAATTTATCCACGGGTTCTAAACGATGTCTAAATCCTAGAAAAAATGCTAACGCATCAATTCTAGGTCCGTGAAAAAAACGCGCCCGCACTTAGAATCAGCGACGACGAAAACCCCAAATTTGCCCGAAACGCCGTTTTTCCGTGACACGACTTCCCGTGTCCGAACGGAGACACGCACTCACCCTCTAGACACCCGACAACGTCTACCTAGGTCCATCTAACCTAGGCCATCACCCAAAATTGGGCCAAATTCGGATTCCACCCGAAATTGACACAAAACCTAGTGTTAAAGTCTCCAAACACAACCCAACTAGTTCCAACTTCCTTCCACGGGTAGCCTAAGAGTCTAGGAAGGTTATAAACTATTAATTACACTATAAAAGAGTAATTACAAGGGGAAAATTAGGGTAAATTACCTCTTGGGAGTTGGAATCCCAAGCCAAAATCTCCAAAATGCTCCAAATCCACCAAACCAAGCTTCCAAGCTCCTAAATCTAGCTCCAATACCAAATCTAAGCTCTACCCACCTAGGTTGGGGAAGAATGTAGGGTTAGAGTTAGCAACCATAGAGAATAGAAGAAGAAAGAAAAGAAATAGGGTGCTTACTTTGATGTGGGAAGAAGAAAGGAAGAAGAAAGAGTGGAGAAGAAGAAGAAGAAGTGAAGAAGAAGAAGAGTTGGTTGCTGATGCTCTCGGGTGTGGGGCTGGAATAGGGGCCGACCATGCCTAATAAAGGGTTCCACAAGTTGGCAAATGTCCAAAATGCCCTCCCGTAACTCGGTTTTGGGTTTCGGGGTCCAAAATCACTCAAACTAACTCCAAATCTTTCCAACTAACCCACTAAAAATATAATAAATATTCTAAACCCAAAAATAAGTCTCACAAGGGTGTGGGCTGGGTCGGACATGGGTCCACTAGGGTCTGACATGGGTCCAGGCTAGCAAAAATCCTAAAACAATCAATAAAAAAATAATACAATCATTAATTAAATATAAATACAATTAAATATAAATAATACACAATTAACCAAATTAAAATAAAAAAAAAATATCCGGCTCTGGAAATGGGGTGGTGACAAGCCTATCCTCCTTAGAAAATTTCGTCCTCGAAATTTAAAGTCAATCACACTCCCTCTAGGTCAAACCCCCAACAATCACAGTCAAGAATTTCTACCTAAATAACATACAAGATCAGGGTCCTACTGGTTGTGTTATCACAGTCTCAATCAGGGTCACTACACTATCTACCACAGCACAAAGAAAAGTCTAACAGGTACTAATGAAACACACCACAAGGAATAGAAAAGGACAGGAAGAAGAACAAAGAGACAGACCTGCTAACCCGACACCCGTAGCATCGGCCTCCCCGACCGTCAACGCATAAGCCCTGCCCTGCTGGGGTGTATCCCTCTGCTGGTGCGGGGCATGATGCTGTGCCACAGGTGGCCTAGCTCCAACTCTCTGATCCTGTGCTCCACCCAATGGAGGTGCAGTGGGGCAATCTCGCATCTGGTGTGCAGCAGATCCGCAGAACAAACACACCTTCAGCCTCCTCCTACAAACATCCCAAGTGTGTCCTGCCTTCCTGCAGTAGGCACAAGTGGGCACCCTCTGATCCTGACCCTGCTGCGCTGCCTTCTGCACATAGGGATGCTTAGCTGGTCCCGCACTGCCACTCGCACTGCCTGAATCATCCCTGCCTCTGTTGGACTTGAGCTCCAAGTCATCCTCTGCTCTCTGAGCGTCTCCTACTATCTGCTCAAAAGTCGCCTCGCGGTCGCTCCTGGTCAAAGACTTGACCGCCATGACCAAGCCCTTGCGAAACTTCCTCGCCTTTGCTGCCTCACTCAAGCCATCTACAAATCTGCCTAGACGGTAGAACTCCGCTGCGTACTCGTCCACCGTCATGCTCCCTTGGACGAGTGCCTCAAACTGGCTCTCCAAAGCACTGAACGCCACATCTGGAAAAAACTTTTCCTTAAAAAGCCTCTTAAAAGCCTCCCAAGTAAGCCCTGGCGCCGCGATCCTAGTATCTGTGCGATACCATGTCAAGGCGAGGTCGAACATCTGACTGCCCGTTGCCTCTATCTGCATACTGTCTGGAATCTGCACCAGTCTGAAGATCCCCTCGATCTGCTCTATCCAGTCATCCGCGTACAAGATCCCTTCTGTACCTCGGAACTCCTTGGGTCGCATTCTCTAAAAGTCAATGATACTACCCGGCCTCAGATGCTGAATCTGATCTGCCTGTGGCTGAATCTGTGCCACCCTGTCTACTGCCGTCATGGCCACCTGGTGGGCGTTCTCAATGCCCAGCCTCATCACATCCACCTGACGGTGCTGCGCGTCCATCATCTCCCTGAAGAACGCAAACAACTGTGCGGCATCTACTGAAGCAGGAAGTGGTGGAGGAACCACCGGAACGACTGGGGTAGTCCTCGGATCGACAGGTGAAGGAGGATCCCCGAGAGAAGCAGATGCTCCCTCAACCGCAGGAGTGGTGAGTGGAGCGGTAGCAGCTACCTGAATATGAGCTGGACGAGAGGTAGCAGACCTCTCAGTGGCAACTGCTGGAACGGTATGATGGGATCGTGTCTTCGGAGGCATCCTGAACACAGATCAAAAGAAGTCAATACGGCGCAAGATGCGATATCATCAAAGAAGGACAGTAATATTTCAAAAGAAGCAATTTCAGAATAATTAGATTGGAATTGTTCCTAGTCGTGATTGAGTACACTCTCATCCTAGATCCTAGATCCTATAGCGGGCTTGCAGCAGTACAACTAAATTGTTGTACCACCACGACATCGCACTAATTGCGAATCGAGACCTGCATGGGGCCGCCACCAAAAACGTGTCATGACCCGTGCCCGAAAAAATCGGACATGAGTCGTGGGTACGTCCAGCCTACGCCGCAACATCGGCGGTAGAACGCTGCCTAGGTCAGCTATCTAGATAATAATCTCACACAATCAATATATAAACCTATCAAGATCTCAACTCCAAACGGAGGAGCAATATCATAATGATAATCAAGTACTCAATCACGAATCTAAGCACGATAAGATAACAAAGAAGACTAACAACTCCAAAGTCTAACCAACAACAACTACTACAACAACCACAACATCAATAATAATAATACATCATCCAAATCATCCAAAATAATAATATACAATACAAGGTCTCAATCCAAAATCGAAGACAAATTCGGTGCTAAAAGCTAATAAAAACAATAATAAGGTCTTAGTGATCCCGGCTACCAACCCGGAAATTACTCTTAAACTAGAGGGTCCCTGTCTGCACCATCGGCAGACTCAGGTCCATAAAACGTCGGACACCAATCCTCCAGATACTCTGAAAAAATATGTCCAGTCAGGACTGGAGCAAGTACATCTGTAACAGCAGTTTCATTTAAATGATAAAACTATAAAACAGTTATAGCAAGTAGTAAGAAGAATAAAGCAAGTATGAAACAAGAAATATATAAATCACTGGTGCATAAAGGTAAAGATGCAGGAATATCAGAAACAAGATAGTAATAACTGTAAGATACAAGAAATCTAAACTAAGAGTAAGTCTGTGCACAAGAACGTGTAGTGAGTCCAGCATGAAATACATGTAGTGAGTCAAGTCCAAAAATATGTAAGTGAGACCAACAAGAATGCAAGTGAGTCCAGACTATAAAGAATGAACTCGGTATCTTTGAAATACTTGTTTCGACATGTAAACGACTAGGGGTAAGTATGGCTCACCGCGCACTGGGTGCACGGCTGCTATCATTCCAGATTAGACCAGAGGGAGTGATTCCTGATGATTCCAGATGGGAATGTTTACATGTCTACTCGAGTATTTCTTCGCTCCGACTAATACAAGTGAATCCAAGACCCGATACGTAAATCAAGATGAGTCCAGCCTGAACATGAGTGATGCCTGTAGTGATGCCTGTAGGTGATGCCAGTAGTGATTCCAGAATAGAGGCCAGAAACATGAAATATACGTGTCGCAAGTAAATGAATCCAGAAATATCAGTCAGTGTCCCGTGTTGTGCCAGAATAATCAGATGGTACTATACTAGAAGCTGAATCATAATAATCATCAGATAATGAAAACTATCAGAGAATGTACTCGCCTGACGTCTTGAGCAACTGGCGATCCGAACTGGTATCGTAAGGATCTATTGTGAAAAGCAAGGTTAAACATGGTTCTAATGAGTTAAACAGATATAAAATAACTAAAAATAGGCTTCTAGGGTCGTTCTAGGTCAAACGGGTCAAACCGGTAAAATCTGGGTCAAAAAGTTAACTCTAGGTCCAAAAAGTCAATCCTAGGTCAAAACTAGGTCAACAGTTGACTTTGGCGGTCAACCGAGTCAACTACGGTCAAGTCTAGGTCAAACTAGGGTGCTCCTGAAATTCTAGGTCAAACCGAGCTCATTAAGCTAGAAAACCCTCAAACTCGTCTCCTTGAGATACCGGGATACCCTCGGTATCCGATACCTCATCCTACGATATATGCCCCCCCTATACCCTCTAAAACCTATGCTAGCACGCATAAATATATACACATAAGCATATGAAAATTACTCCAATACTAATCCTAGGCTATTGCTCAAATATCCCGCTCGAAACTCAATACCTTGGATATCTCAAGGTATTGAGATACCGCTCTAAACTCAACCCGACTACCCCTCTAGCTAACTAACTATGCATAAACATATATATCTAGCTATAATCTAGGCTAAAATATTGATATCTAATACATATAGGCATATACCTAGGTATCTACATACCTTACCTTACCTTACCTTACCTTACCTTACCCTCAAATATATAAATATATCTATATCTAGATATCTAACTATCTATCTAGCTATGTATATCTCTATTTATAAATCTATCTATCTCTCTCTCTAGATATCTATAGATATATATAGCTATAGGTATATATATCTATACCTTCGATATATATATAACTATGTACCTATCCATTACCTACCTATCTATCTTATTATCTATCTATCTAATAATCTAACTATCTATCTATATCTATATATCCATCTAGTATCTATATATATATATATCTAGCTAACTATTATCTATCTAATAATCTATCTATTAGACTATCAAACTACCTCTCTACCTAGTATCTATCTATCTAACTATCTACGTATCTATTTTTCTATTTACCTATATATCTATATATCCGTAAATCTATCTATCTATTTATATCTAGGTATCTAGATATCTAATATCTATCTATCTAGATATCTACCTATCTATGAATCTATCTATCTATTTATCTATGTATCTATCTATTCTATTTATGTCTAGCTATCTAGATATCTAATATCTATGAATCTATCTATATGTATCTAATATCCATATATCTAACTATCCATCTATTATCTAATCTATATATCCACCTAACTATTAATCTAACTATCTACTAATCTATCTATCTAATTAAATATCAATCTATCTATATCTATATATATATATACCACTCTCCCTCCCTCGCATTTGCTGCTGCACCTTTTTGCTGCTGCACCTGCTGCTGGTGCAGCATGCTGCTGTTGCTGCAGCTGCAGCTGCTGGGGTTGTTCCCCTCCCCCCTCCTACTCACAAACACACACACACACACACTCCTATATACATATATATATATCACTATATATATATATAAACATACATATATATATATATATATATATATATATATATATATATATATATATATATATATATATATATATATATATATATACACTCACACGCAAATATCTATATACTAACACAAACAAACACTAGCATATATATCTACACACACATATACAAACACAAGCACACACACACACTAATACATATCAACACACACACATATAAATATATACATAGCTATATATATATATATATATATATATATATATATATATATATATATATATATATATATATATATATATATATATATATATATACACACACACACACACACTCTCAAATATATAGATATACACATACACATACACATATAAATATATATATATATACATATACACACACAAGCACACTTATACATATACATATAAATATACACATAGACATATACATACACAAGCACATAGATATAAATACACACATATATATATAAATATATATACATAAACACACACACACACACACACACACACATATATATATATATATATATATATATATATACACACTTATAAATATATATATAAAGACACACACCACTCAACCACAACACACAACAACACGCTCCACTCACGCCCAACGACCCCGACACTCACCAACACCCTAAAATATATAAAATATAACTCGAAAACTCTAGCACACACTCCCCGATGCTAACCCAACGCACGCACAAGCCCGAAACAAGGAAACCAAGTCGAAATGGCCGTTCGGTCATTTCAACGAACACGCGGTGCGCGGTTCGAAAAACCTCCTGAAACGCACACCAAACGAACTCGGAATCGGCCCAAAATTTATCCACGAGTTCTAAACGATGTCTAGATCCTAGAAAAAATGCCAACGCGTCGATTCTAGGTCCGTGGCGAAAAAATGCACGTACTTAGTGTAAACCCCCTCAATTTATTCTGTAGATAGTTAGAGTGGGCCAGGAAAAATTTTGATAGAAGATATTGAGGTTTAGAAAAGGGGATGTTTACTTGGAATTTTAATCCAATTAATTAAAACATTGGCACACCCTTTCTTTGTCTAATTACTCGGAGCCCATTATCAGCCCATAAATTTCGTACAAATATTGTAAACTCGACTCAATTCGCCAAATTAGGCACTGGACTTTTCTGACTGTTAAAAATCAACTTTTGTGTGCTCTTAATTAATTGCGCAACATTCCGAAATCGTAACCCGTATTTAATTTCGTGTCGGACACCTGTGTTGTTACCCTCGATTTTGGGGTACCAACTTAACCCGTTGAGCCGGACCAACTAAAGGGTCTAAGACCGACTCCAAGCCTCCACCATTTTTGGCCTTTGCGCCATTTTCGGATTTTGACCCCGCGGGCCCCAATTAAATTAAATTCGCGGGACGCATTATCTTTAATTAAATCGGGATTTACCAACTTTGTAAATTCTATTTTAATATTAAAATAATCCCAATGCCCTTCAAATTAGACCCGCGTCTAACGCGCAACACCCCCTCACCACGATATTTTTATATATATTTTTCTCCGCAATTTTTGCGTCATTTCATGTGTCCATGCAAATTCCCGAATTTACGGGGGCTTATTTGCAATTATTAAATTGTTGGCAACATCATATTGGTCATGATTATTTGTAGGGTCCCAAAATAGGGTCCCAATATCAATTCTCTCATTCCTTCATGAAGAAACTAATTTTTTCCTTCATGATGAATCTCCACCACTTATTTCAAATGAGAGCATCTCCACCCTCCATCCCACACAACCCTTCCTATAAAGCATCCTATCAACTCACCCTCACCCTCACAAACCCCAAGGCCGGCCCTAATCCCCATGTCATGAAAAACCCACCCTCTCTCTCTCCTCTCCTCTACATGGGAAACCAAGCCACCTCCATATTTATATTTTCTATTCTTACATTCTTATTCTTCTTCTTCCTTCTTTTTTCTTTACACTACACTCCTTCAACTGACCACTGCTCCAGCCGACGGACCGACAGCTCCGGCTACATCTTCGGCAGCCGAGCACTGCTCCAACCCCGGCCGAGATTCCCTACTGCCTCCGCCCGCGGCCTGCTGTCCGCCGCATCCATCCGCCTCTCTCCAACTATGCCACAGCCACCCACCTGTCGAGCACCCTCACGGCCAACCGACGGATGCACCGGCGAGCCGTCCTCCACGAGACCGCATTCTTCATCTTCTCCGGCGGCTACTGCGGTTCTCCCCGACCGACTGAACCAACTCCGGCCGGCGCGATCACTCCCCCACCCGACTCCGCTGGTCATCGACTTCGGCCGTCCCGCTCAGTCCGCCGCCCGACTGTGCAGTGACCACTCCGTCGCCCGACAGTGCAGTGAACCCCGCCGCCGGCACTGTGCAGTTACTCTTCGACGATTGTGCAGCTACTCTCCGACGTCGACCCACCACTCCGATGAACCGCTGCTCATCGGCATCTTCCGCCGGCAGTGTGCAGCTCGTCCCTCCGGCGAGTTTCCGTTCTCCCCCGTCACCAACAATCCATCACCACCACCTTTATTCTTCCATCTCCACCACCTCCGCCACGAATCATCCGACCTCCTCCCTATCACCACCACTACAGACTTCACCACCACCACGGGCTGTGCACCCCCATCCGGCAGCCCGCACTCCGGCTATCCCCTGTGCCACCTCGCTCCGGCCAGCGATCCGCCACCCCGCCTCGTCGAGGTATACCATTCCCTCTCCCTCTCTATACACTTATATATATTTTGATGTGTACTGTTAGTTTTAGGGATTATATTGTTGATTAAGGATTAATGATGTTAAGACTAATGATGGTTAAGGATAATGCTGATCAAGGCTAATGATGTTAAGGCTAATAATAATTAAGGTTAATATTGTTTAAGGCTAATGATGATTAAGGATAATGTTGAGTAAGGTTAATGAAAATTAAGGTGAACGTGGATTATAATGACATTAGATTAGGGTCTAATGTAGATTTGGGTTTATGATCAAGGTTTGCAAGGGAGTTTAGTAATTTGTTTATAACTAAATATTCTGGAGATTACGCATGGTTAAAAGATTGTTAAATCAATTAATGGAGGTTTTAAAATGGGTCGAATAAGGACATGGAATATATATGCATGATGGACGGATTTGAGGCATAAATAATGAATGGGAATTCAAATCACCAAATAAGATTTTTAGTTGTCCTAATTAAATGCAAATTGATTATTGTGGGAACAGATTTAATTTATTGAGTGATAAAAATCTGATAATTGAACATTGGTGAACACTGGGGAGCACGTATTTGATTGTGAACTAGTGAGTTGTATAAAACCATTGATCGGTAATTCAGGGACTGGAAATTAATGAAGGGATAAATTAGAGTGGTACCTTGTGATTGGGTAATAATGAAATAAAACGAAGAGATCAAAAAAATCATGAACTATGTTTTGAGGATAGCTTGATATTGTAGTGCTGAAGACTAGATGTTTTGACTATCGTACCGATAGTCAACTGTGGTCAAACCCCCCTCTAGTGACTTGTCCCTGAGAGTCGTAGCTGAGCTTGAGTTTAGTTGTGGATGCGTGTCGCATCCCTGTTTGTTGTAGAATAGATTATTGATTCTGGTTTGTATCTCATCTCTAGGTACTGCGGGACCTGAGGACTTGGACGCGGTACCAGATCCCCGTCATCCGCAGTCGAACGCAGGCAAGTGTACCTTGCCATCCTGTATTTCAGTTTACAGATATTTATTGTTTCGTTATGTACATTGTGCACGTAGTTATGTTGACGTTCGATACTTCACGTCCGGATCGCAACCGGATGTTGACATTCGACTTAACGTCTTAGAATAAATACTAGATGCTTCATAGCACCTCGATGCACGTACCTGAGTACATTGACACCCCAGGACACACTCATACACTGTGATCGTGCCAGATTCCTGTATCCTGATACTGACATCATGACCAGAGACTGGGACGACCTTAGGGTCGCGTCTGTTGAGTTATTCCTTGTGTCGAGACTGTAGTTAGAGGTTCAGGTTCAACGCACAATCGTTGACCGCTTGGGGAGGGGAAGACAGTTACTAGACGCTTGGGCTACTCTGCACGCGCTTATATATATGTAGTATTTTCTAGTGATACCTGTATTTAGTGTAACTGTTTCACCCGTGTGACTCTTTGCCCGGAGCTGCGGTACGTGCCGTGTGTTTCCGTGTCCGGAGCTACGATTTTATATTAGAAAGCCCACGCGTCGAACGTTGTCTTTAAACTGTGTCACACTAGTTGGTTATGATAGAGTACCCTGTCGTGCACTTGTACTTTCTGTTTACTTGGCATGCTATATTTCTGTACCTTGTTACGTCCCTCTGAGGACCTGGTTCCCTGCCAGTTTTGCAGCATAGACGATTACGAAGCACTTGGAGGTACTGATGGAGTGGCATATCTTGCGAGCATGGTACCAGGTACTCACATTATATCTACCGACATTATGGTTATTTTTACATTGTTTATTCATTTGCTGTTGTAGCCTAGTTTTGTAAACTCATACTTCTTCTCGAGTCTATTCGAGTTAGTGTGTTATTGGGCGGCCGACCTTGGCACATATAGCTCTTTCTTGTATACTGATGTACATTGTGGATTGAGACATAGAGGTTTTCATTTATGGAATATCTAGATAGTGCCCTTTATATTACAGCTTATACGTATTCGAGTCAGACCAGAGTCTGGTCGAATGCGTAGCTGGCGTGTCACGTATACCCGGTCCTACGTATTTTGGGACTGGGGCGTGACACTTAGAATCGGCGACGACGAAAATCTCAAATTCGCCCGAAACGCCCGTTTCTCCGCGACATGACTTCCCGTGTCCGAACGGAGACACGCACTCACCCTCTAGACACCCGACAACGTCTACCTAGGTCCGTCTAACCTAGAGCCTCACCCAAAATTGGGCCAAATTCGGATTCCATCCGAAATTGACACAAAATCTAGTGTTAAAGTCTCCAAACACAACCCAACTAGTTCCAACTTTCTCCCACGGGTAGCCTAAGGGTCTAGGAAGGTTCTAAACTATTAATTACACTATAAAAGAGTAATTACAAGGGGAAAATTGGGGTTTACCTCTTGGAAGTTGGAATCCCAAGCCAAAATCTCTAAAATGCTCCAAATCCACCAAATCAAGCTTCCAAGCTCCCAAATCTAGCTCCAACACCAAATCTAAGCTCTATCTACCTAGGTTGGAGAAGAATATAGGGTTAGGGTTAGCAACCATGGAGAATAGAAGAAGAAAGAAAAGAAATAGGGTGCTTACTTTGATGTGGGAAGAAGAAAGGAAGAAGAAAGAGTGGAGAAGAAGAAGAAGAAGAAGAAGAAGAAGAAGAAGAAGAAGAAGTGAAGAAGAAGAAGAAGAGTAGGCTGCTGATGCTCTCAGGTGTGGGGCTGGAATAGGGGCCGACCATGCCTAATAAAGGGTTCCACAAGTTGGTAAATGTCCAAAATGTCCTCCCGTAACTCGGTTTTGGGTTTCGGGGTCCAAAAGCACCCAAACTAACTCCAAATCTCTCCAACTAACCCACTAAAAATATAATAAATATTCTAAACCCAAAAATAAGTCTCACAAGGGTGTGGGCTGGGTCGAACATGGGTCCACTAGGGTCTGACATGGGTCCAGGCTAGCCAAAATCCTAAAACAATCAATAAAAAAATAATACAATCATTAATTAAATATAAATATAATTAAATATAAATAATACACAATTAATCAAATTAAAAAAAAAATACCCGGCTCTGGAAATGGGGTGGTGACAATTCCAACAGGATGTTCAATACAATGATTCTAAATATTTTTGAAAGTGCATGTGAATGATATGATTTGCTTGAACGGGATAGTTATACAAAGGCCTTTGTGCCGACTTATGTCAGACTTTGTGGGAATAGACTCGTGCTAGAATTTATAAGTTATGTAATAACCCGAATAACTATACGTGATTACCAAACAGGTTAGTGTGCGAGATATAATATCATTCGGATGGTTAGCTATGCACACAACTCTTCGGCTAAGTTGTGTTGAGAATTACGCGCCAAGACCCTTTAGTACGAGCATGTTTGCGAGCGAGATTAGGATATTATTCAGATAAGGATAAGTCAGACTTAGAATGACAACCAATAAAAATGTTATCCGATTATCGCTAAGGCAAATATATGAAATCGTGATTGGATGTTAAGGAATGGTTCGAACAGTTATTCATGTCAAGAAGTTATGAATCAAAATATAGTTTGTACGGATGACTATCGATAGAGGTATATAGGATATTAAGATTATCGAGGCAACGCATAAGGATCATGCTTAAGTTTAAGGAACGAATTGGATGGATTGATGCGAACACGATTGAGGATTTAATTGGATGACTCAATTTCTGAGTGGTGTATGCGATAGCTCAGGAACGAATACGCGATTTAAGGATGGAGTGAATTTTAAGATTTATAGAGTATAGCTCGAACCCTAAGTGGTGTAAGTATCGTCTTTGAAATGTTTGAGCGAATCGAGAATTTTGGGATAGCAAACGAGTCTAGTAGCAAACAACGTGATTGTGTAAATCCTTAGTATAAGTAATGCCTAACAAGTAAGCGAATTCGAAGGAATTGTGCGAGATTTGATTCGAACGAGTTAGAATGAGTTGAACAGTAATAAAGCTTATATCGAATAGGAATTCAGAGTGTTGGAAATAATATCTGGGTTGAGAAAACTTGGTGGATCGTGCATGCGATTTTGAATTGAATCAAACAGATTGAAACTTGAGTTTGAGATGGAGTAATCTAGGATATGATCGGAGTATAGCGTGAACAAAGGATAGTGCGGTTGAAAATTTGGATTTAGTAGGATATCGCTCGATAGAATTTAGCTTGAGTACGAATGTTATGGTTTTAAATTTGGAAGACTTGATACGATATCGATATGTTGGAAGATAATACGGATTGATACATGTTAAGGAATTATGTGGTTAAATGATTGAGGTAGGCAATAACAAAAATAATCTTGAATTTGAATGAACGATATTGAATCGAGTTCAAAGGATAGCACTCGACATCAGGTCTAGATGAGAACGATTATCCCGCTGGAGCACTGGCATGGTGATTTCACGTCCAGCAGGGATGATTGAACTCGCGGGAACATGTTCGATGATTATTCAGACGAACTCGATGAAATAAAACGTAATGAAGGTGGATAGACTTTGGCTTGAGGATTTTAAACTTGAATGTTTTAAGGAATGCTAGAGGTAGACTACGAATTGATCGAACGGTAACATTGAAGTTGGACGATTTGGCTAGATGAATTATGATCACGGCATGCACGGTTATTAGATGAAATAACTTGATGGATTAGTATATAACTTGGATAAAACAAAGTGTAACTATAAGGTACTTGGTTATTTCGAAGATAACCATAATGTTTGACGTTCTTGTCTTGTGCGAGCGCAACTCCTTGCTCGGACATGCGTCACGTCCGGATTAGGACAATTATTCCGCGGGACCATTGGCATGGTGATCTCACGTCCAGAGGGGATGCTCAAATTTATGGAAGATTGGAGCGTGACAATTGAAGAATCGTCTTGATTTATGGTTCGACACGATAAGACGAGTTTCAGGATACAAGTGAATCGAAAATATTTCGAGTATGAGTTAGTCTAGAACGTAAAGTAAGACACGTTAGATAGTTTTGTGAACGAATACGTGACTCATGTTGGACAAATTAGAGTTATGAATGAGATCGAAGAGTTGAAAATTAAATCATGACTCGATGGTTTAGGCTTAGAAAAGATTGGATATGTGGATCCTTTCAGGTGTTTGAGGAGATATATTATGTAAATAGATATGTTTGACATGCGACATGATATATCGAGAATTCGGTTGAACGAACGTGTCTTAGGAACGACTTTGTTAGTCGAGGGCACGCCTGCCTGGGGGACACGCCTTGTGTCGCTCCGCACCCCCCTCTCCGTGCGGATGCGGAGATTGGCCCACCATGCCTCGCGCACGGCGGGCTGAAGTGCTTTGGAAGGATATTTTTTTCTAGGAAAAATGTCATTCTGTAAACCCCCTGATTTTTTCAAAAATTTTAAAACTGGATTTTCACAATTTTCTGGGAATTTTCTGTAATTTAAAAACAGGGTTTTAATTATTAAATGATTTTTAAATGATAATAAACAGTATTAAAATATTATAAAAATAATATTTTTGGGTGTAAAATAAAAAACTGGACTTAGGGCAATTTTTCTGGAATTTATCGGGCCCCGGACCTATTTTAAAACACCTAAAAACTATTTATTTAATTATTTATTTATTTATTTATTTACTGATTATTAATATTATTTTTATTTATTTCGGCCCGGCCCAAAACCCATTCCCCAGCCCAGCCCATTGGGCCCAACCGGCCCAAAGCCCATTCCCTGGCCTTGCGGGTCGGGCGGGTCGGCCAGACCCGCAACCCGACCCGACCCAGACCCAGACCCGGCCTCCCCCACGACCGAGTCCCCCTCCGCTTCCGGCGCCACCGCCCGCTCCGCCCGGCGCTCCGCCCGCCTCGCGCCGCTCCGTCCGGCCTACGTTCCCCCTCCTCCGCCTCCCACGGCCACGACCACCTTCCCCCAGCCCCTTTAAACCCCCCCCCCCCCCCCCCGTTCCCTGGCCGTCGACCGACCCCACGCCGCTCCGGCCCCAGCGTCGACCCCCACCGCCGTCGCCCTCGCCACCGACCACCACGCAGCCAGCCGCCCGCAGCGCCGTCAGCCTCTCCCCCGGCCTCCCTCCTCCTCTCCTCCGTCGAGCACCGCCGCAGCCGACAGCAGCAGCTCCAGCGCCGCACAGCGCGCCTCCGGCCGCCCCGAGTCCCCTCCGCCTCCGCCGCGTTCCCCCAGCCCCTCGCCGCGCTGCCCCCGGCCGCCCAGCCACCGTCTCCGCCGTCCCCGCCGCCGGCAGCAAACCCTAACGCTAACCCTAATTCGATTTTCGTGTCGGACACAAGACACGTGTCCTGTGTCGAGTCGGACACGATTCAGACCCCGGGTTTTTCAGTCCACTTCAGGTGCGTGTATCTCTCTCCTCGTAGCTCTGATTTCGATTCTGCAAATTGCGTTGCGAAGCCTGTATGACCCTCTCGGTGCCCAGACAAACTGTTCGGGGCATCGCGTCCTGTGGTGATCGCACACCGCGATCCAAAAACAGGAAAAACCAGACCCTGTTTCACCCCGGAACTGAGTACGCCCCGCCAAACGGGACGACTTGGTCGCGTGCGGTCTTCACAGATACGTGCGCGTCGTTGATACGGACGTGTAGGATTTCGCAGAAGTCGATTCGGGTGTGCGTGCACACCGTGATCAACGCGTATCCGCAGACATCGCCTCGTATCCGACTTTTCGGCATTTCACCCTAACTTTGTGTACACACGTTGGATTGAAACAAAACTTGCGCCATCGGACTCGTAGCGATACGCTGGTCCTGTGAGCCAAGTTTGGTTCGATTCTGAGAACGTTGACGAAATTGCGTGTCGTGGGCCCCACAGGCCCCGCTCGACGGGCGATTTTGTGATCGGCTCATCGGAATTCAATTCTGAAAGTTTCGTTGGGTTCGTATCAGCGTTTCTGACCTGTTGACACTGAGTTTGGTAAATTTGGAGACATTTGACCCGGCCGCATTTTCGGTGCAAAGCGGGCCCACATGTGGACCCCGTTTTGACCCGAAACTGTCGTTTTTGTCCTTGTTTCCAAATTGGACTCAAGGACAGGCGTTTCTAGCTGATTAATATTTTCTGGATCTGATGGTGATATTTATTTCAGTAACCGGAGTACCGCCTGCAATTTCCGCTGAAGTCAGAACTGCAAACAGAGCCGGAACCACATGCAAGTGTACCTCGCCAAAACTTGCAGTCTTGTTAAATATTCCTTGACTTATTTATATATCAGCAGGCAAGTGTACCTCGCCAAAACTTGCAGTCTTGTTAAATATTCCTTGACTTATTTATACATCAGCAGGCAAGTGTACCTTGCCAACCCTGCAGCTTGCTTGGCTTAATTTTGCATCAGTGGGCAAATAGAGCTTGTCAACTCGCAGTATTTCTTGTTGTAGTATTTTACTTGTTTTCTTGTAGATTCATATGTAAACTTGTTTAACTGCTCAACCCAGGACACCTGACACTATTCATGTGACGGGATTTCCCTGAGATACACAGGGTGATTCCGTATAGGATACATATTCATGACATATACAGTTTACATGCTTAGATTATATCCTGACTTGCTGCATTAGTTTTGATCCTGCGTGTCATGGACATGAGACGTGAGATTACATTGGGTGGGGAGAGATTTACCATACAAAAGGCTGATTATATATATATATTACTTTACTGGAAGTGCCTTAGACTCTGGCAACAGATCTTTGGTACATTACTGGCCCTTCGAGAGAATACTGCTATGGTTTCTTCGACACTGATCCTGTAGTAGTCTCAGCCCGAGTATGACTAAAACTCTCACTTGCATATCACTTAGCTGGTTATATAGTTACCCTATTGATTCATTTATTGCTGCACTGCATTTATTTTGGCTTGTATTTTCTGTACCTTGTTATGTCCCCTGAGGACCTGGAATGGACTATGTCCCCAGGTATAGCCGAAGAGATCTACCCCGAGGTGTACGGAACAGGAGCACTTCTTGGAACAGAACAGGAACCTGAGGACGAGATCGTGGCAGAAGACTTCTCCTGAGTACCGGCTTCATATACTCAGTATTTATATTTTCAGTTAATTTATTTCCTGTCTATTTGCATTCGATGTACCAGACATATTCTCGGATTGTTCCACGAGACACTTATTTGAGACTTGCTTATTTATTCTATTGCATTATTTCTGGCATTTAATCTGTGATTATCTGTTGTGGATGAGATTAGTATAGACTGTGACCTGTAACAATTGTTCTATTTACTGTTAGACTATAGCTTAAGCATGCCCTGATGGATCCATTAAATTGGGTTGTCCATCGGTGCGTGCTGCTGGCCATTGTCGCGCATCCAGTCCCTCTGCATTTTGGTACTGGGGCGTAACACATTCCAAATGGCGTTTTCTAATATATATATTTTTTTCTTAATCACAAAAATTTCAGAATACCAAAAATATTAAATTCTAAAAATCAAGGTGCTTACAAAGTTGAACCAAATGATACTGTCTATTTTGTTTTTTTTTTTTTTTTGCAGGAGAAGATCCAATTTTATTTGAAGATGCAAATAATGAAGAAACTTAGAGGCAAGCAATGAAGGAAGATGAAGTCTATTGAGAAGAATGATACGTGGGAGCTCACAGATCTTCCACCAAACAAGATTTTCATTAGTGTAAAATGGGTGTACAAACTCAAGAAGAATCATGATGGCTTTGATACCACTTTGTAGGATACAAAGAGGAATAAAACAAAAGAGGATATTTGATTTTAGAGCTGAAATAAACAACTTTGTTTCTTGCTTGCTTCATTTGTTCCACACTCCAACCATTTGCTTACATAGCTATTTATAGGACTCAAGATACATAAGAGTAATGAACATGACCCTTAGAACATCTCCAACCCTATTGTCTTGTTTTACGTTGTGATTCCTATGTGGCAAGAGGCACAAGACAATGTCTTTTCTATGTGGCAAGATTATATTCACACAAAACAATAAAATAGAAAATTGTTCTAATGCAGAAGACAATAAAAACTACTTTATCCAACTTCCAAGACAACTTTTTCACTTCTTCCTTTTTTTATGAATATTTTTATTCATAATTAATAATGTGAAAGTAAAGCATTGTGAAGTCCATTGTCTCTAGACAACCAAATTCACATTGTCTTTGACATGTCATTGCCATATAAACTTTACAATTTATTTCACATTTGCTTTGGAGAATTTTTTTTAAAATAAGAAGTTGTAATTCTTATGTAGCAACCATTTTTCCCAAACTCACAACAAGGTTGGAGATGCTATTAGTTTTTCTAAATACACTCATGAATGCAACAACGAACTTGACTCTTCCTAGATACATCCATGCAAGCAACAATAAATTTGACTTTTTGGAAAATGATATACAATCCGGATTGGAAATCCAATATATATGTTACAAGTGATCTGGGCCAATTTTTTGTGGGACATTTTTTTCCACAGAAGTTGAGGAGGATCTACTAAAATTGATGGAAATATTGTTCATAAATATCAAAAGAAGGAGATTGAAAAGATAGATAAACTCAGTCAACATTATAAAGCATTACGGTTGCAAAAGCCCTTACATAGCAAATTAAGATGCTAAATAAAATATCACCATATAGGAAATAGTTTCAATGTCTAATGACACAAAACAGAATAGCAGAACTCAATCAACATCATAAACATCATTAATTCAGTTTCCGAAAGCATGAGAACCACCCCATTGTACTCCACATCCATAGCAGAACTCAAATCCACACCTACAAACAAGTCAAGCATAACAGCAGAGTTAAAAACAAGGATAATATTTGTTCTACAAACTAACTTCTTCGTGCGGAATAATTGATGTTTAATGCAATAACTGAAATATAATTAAAGTGAACAATTTATGTTTAATATAATTAGCTGTGAATTTATTCTTCCATTCCACAACTTTGATAGTTTTTAGCTGCAACAAGCTTAGCCTACCTATGGAGTTATCGGTTAAAGTTTGATTAAGTTTATATGCTTGTTATTTTCTTCTATTACATTATCCGATCAAGCAACTTATTTTGCATTTAAGACTTATTTTGTTAATTATATTTTATTTCCATAGTTTCTTTTGTTAAAGAAAATTCCTACATTGGACATGGAATGTTCATATCATGCTGTGTTCGTGTCTCCATCATGTTGTCTTGCTTGTCAATTATTTCAAAATTTATCAGAAATGGTGTAGAGAATAAATACATGTAGGAGAAATTATTTAGTTAGCAAAAAAGCTAATCGTACATCTTGATTCTCCTCCACTCGATAGCATGAAAATAGATACATGTAGTAGCAACCCGAAAGAGTCCTCCTTATATATCTCCATGCTATCAAGTTGAGGAGAATAAATAATATTGTTCTACAAATTAACCTTTTTTGTGAGGAATACATTTATGTTTAATGCAATAACTGAAAGGGTATTTCACTGAACAAGCCATGTTTAATACAATTAGCTATGAATTTATGCCACCAGTCCAGTCCAGTCCAGTCCAGTCCAGTCCACAACTTTGATAGTTTTTAGATGCAACAAGCAATTAATCTACCTACCATAGTTTGTTATCTTAAAGAAAATTTATGCATTAGAAATGGAAATGTTCATATCGTGTTGTGTCATGTATCCATCATGTTGTCTTGCAAAGATAGATGGAATGTAGTTTTTTCAGAATTTATCTGAGATGGACTTATCGTGCACATTGATTCTCCTTCACTCAGTGACATGGGTTGAGTGCATGCAGTAGCAGTCTCATCACTATCCTATAAAGTGGAAGAAAATCACGGTGAACCCAACTCACTGAATAATTTCGCATAGAGAAAGAAAGAAGCTACCACTACCTGCATGTTACATGGTTGCATCCTTCTTCCTTCTCCACAAAGAACCTGCACCTAGAGCACCTCCTCCACTTGCTGTTGTTCGCAACTTCCATCAACAGAACGTCCTCCCTGCTCCTCTCATCAGCTCCCAGTCTCTGAAACTCCTCGCAGCTGAGCCCGGAATGCCACGCCACCTTACAATTCGCGCAGAAGAGCCTGCGGCAGCTCGGGCACTCGGACTGGCTCACACCCACATCGCCGTCGTCGATCAGCAGCGCAGAGCAGTCCTTGAACGGACAGTAACTGAACTTCTGCGACGCGAGCACCATGGCCTCGCAGAGAGCACCCCCCCACCTCTCGAACACCTCCCGGGGGACGATCTTCTGGCAGTACTCGGGGTCGAGAGAGCCCTTGCACTCGGCTTCGGGACACGTCACGGACGATATGTTGTCTTGGATCTTCGTACCGACGTACCGGCCCAGGCATTCCCGACAGAACACGTGCCGGCAGTTCTTGTTCTCGAACATCTCCTCGACTGGTGCTGAATCCATGCAGATCTTGCAGCAGACCATCGATTCTTCTGAATAAGGTGATATATATATATATATATATATATGGTGATCAAGTGTGTGTTAGAAATTAACACGGAAGAAATAGTAACGTCATTGTTTTCAGATTTAATAAGAAAATAGTAAAAATCAATAAAGGGGTTGGAAGCTTCACCCTTAATCTTGACCACCGCATTAGTCATCCTCGGCATGGATATGATTTCTGCGGCGATAGGATTGGAAGGCTCACCCCTCTCCTCCTTCTTGACCTGTATTACAGTTGGTAATCTGCAAACAGGAGGAGCTGCTGACGACGACGACGACGACGACGACACAAGGGCTTCTTGGAGGTGCAGCTCGTAGGCGTACTTCTCGTCGGATATCGGGAAGAGCTCTTCGGCGTCGAAGAGTGCAGAGAAGTAGAAGTCATCAACTTCATGTTCTCCCATTCTTTTTGAGCTCTATGATCTGGTGAGTAGTTGTGCTTCTTATAGGAATAGGAACGTTATGGAATGTGGAAGGTTCTTTCTTATGGTAGTTATTAAGTAGCAGCAGAATTTTATGTGCATATGGGGAAGAGCTTAATTCGTATGCGTCCATAGTGATGTTTCTTTTATCAAGAAGATATTTATATTAGTCGTTAGAGAGAATACCAAGTTATCTTGAAGATATGTAGCTATGCAACAAGAAATAAAAGAATAACTGGCTTTAAAGCTATGTGGCACAGACACAGTAATATGATTTTCCTATCCATATTGTATTTATATTCGTGCAACATACCTAACTACGTTTGTAACTATTTGAAAAAGAGTGTATCTACCCGTGTCCTTATTTGTGCAACATAGGAACAAAGAAAAGACATAAGGATCATAACTAGATAATGCACATTTTCTAGAAGGAAGTTGCAATTGTCAAGGAGGTTTTTACATCATCCAAGAATTATAAAGAAAGCGATAAATTTTATTTTTTTAAAAATTATAATAAATTGAGCATAGTTTTAGTAATCCATCTTAAAAAAAATTGGACATTGGAAAGATTTTCTTGGCAATTGCAATTCTCTTTCTGGTAACAAGTTGTGTAATCTTGAATATACATAGATTTATTCCAACAAGTCTGTCAAAGTCTCAACTATATATTTATTCTCTTTGGAGAATGCTATAGTCACAATATTACATGTATTCACTTCAAGATTCTATTTGCTAGGGAATAAGAAACAATCTTCTAATTCTGCGCATGCAACTACTGTCTCAGCAATTTATGCACAGCCCAGTAATTTGTTTGCCAGCTTAATCATAAATGTCATGTTAATCTTCATCAGTCTTGGAATTAATTATAGAATTTTTTATATTCTATGTAATGTAACTACTTAAATATGTTCATTCTCCATTAGAGTGTTGCCACGTGGCAAAGTAGAAGTCAAAACTACTTTGAATGTTCACAAAACAAATTTCAGCCATGTTAGGATTTTGCCATAATCAAATTTTGGCAAAGCTATAGTCATGCCTGCCAGCCATGCAAAGGCATAGTATTTTGTGAGAATCAAAAACATGTCATGAAGTTCATATTGAACCCTGAAGTTCATCTTGAACTTGTAATACATAAGTGAACCTGATAAGTAAAACTTTTTTTTTTTTTTTTTTTTTTACAGTAACACAATAATCTATTAACGAGTTGGACGAAAGATAAGAGTCATTTACAAACACATGACTGGCATCATCAGCCAGAAACTGGGAAATACACAGTGGTGCATCATAAAGAAAAGAGGATAGATTTGAATTTAGAGCTTCTCTGGCCAGAGTATGAGCCACGAGATTGGAGCATCTTATGTAGAAGGATATAGGTGTGTGAGAAGACGAGATAGGAGATATTATTCTAGATATTTTATTCATTATAATATTACATATATATACATCCACATATTAACTTGGGACCTAAGTCACATGACCAATCACCATAAATACAATTTAATACAATTTAATCTCAATATCCCAATTACCATATATAGTCAGCCAATCATCATATATAACTAATCACCATAAATATAATTTAATCCCAATACCCCTCCCCCCCCCCCCCCCCCCCTTCCAGTTGGTGCATGAAAGTCACAAATATTCAACTTGCGCAAAAAAAAAACTAAAATTGTCGTTTGTCCAAAGCTTTGGTGAAAACATCTGCTAGTTGCTCATCCGTTGGCACATGAGATGGGCGAATAACTCCAGCAAGAACATCATCCCTCAAAAAATGACAATTCACCTCAATGTGTTTTGTGCACTCATAGAAAATTGGGTTATGTACAAGATGTAAAGCAGATTGACTATCACAAAACAAATCCATAGCACACGAATGTTGCACCCCCAAACTGTCAAGCAACCCATTGTGCCACTTAAGCTCACACATGACCGCCGCCATCGCACGGTACTCTGCTTCGTCCGAAGAACGGGACACCATCACCTGTTTCTTTGTCTTCTAAGAGATGGACGAATCACCAAGAAAAATCAACCAACCCGACAATAAGCGTCGTGTGATGGGACAACTCGTCCAATCAGAATCACACCACCCCGGGAGCCGCAAATCACAGTCAGAGCGAAGAATAATGCCTAGACCGGGATAACCCTTCTGATATGTAACAACCCTCAAAGCCGCATCACAATGATCACACCGGGGCTCATGCATAAACTGCGACAAGATGTGAACAGCATAAGCCAAATCCGGCCGAGTAAACGAAAGATAAATCAGCCGTCCCACAAGCCGTCGATATACTTTTCCATCAGACAAAAGTGAATTTGTAGAGTGTGCCAGTTAATGATGTTGTTCTATGAAAAAGTTTGCGGGTTTCACCCCCAACAATCATGTCTCAGAGATAATGTCAAGTTGTCACGACCCGCACCCGGATATTCGGGCACGAGTACGTGGGTACGTCCAGCCTACGCCGCAGTGTCGGCGGTAGTACGCTGTCTAGGTCATATTTCCAGGTAATTTAAAATCTATCTCATCCACAAGAATAAACAGGCAAGGATAATCACAGGAAATAGGAATGCTAAGATTTCATAATATTTAATTTCTGACAACCAAATCCACAGTTAATACAAAACCAGAAGATAAATCGGGGACAAACCCGAGTATTGTGCTGAAAGAAAATACTAGCTAACTGGCTGACTACTCCTCAAAAGTAGTCTCCTGAGTAGGAACCGGCTCCTCAAATGTACCATCTGCTACGTCATATGGGCCATAAAAGGTCGAGACATAGTCCTCATCATCGCCTAATATGTCAACGGATCCAGTCAGAAAAGGAGCAAAGTACCAAATGCACAACAAAGATTAAACTAAATATTTATGACAAGTAGAAAAGAACTGACTAAGTATCATGATAAGATATGCATAATAAGTAGTAAAATTAATTAAGGGTTGAGCACTAAAAATCAGGAATATAAGTAAAACAGGATTAATTGCTATAAACCAGGGACATGAGTAAAACAGGAATATATTGAGACAAGAAAATGGAATTGCAACAAGACAAGAAACTATGTATGTAAAATTGTGTATTTAGAATACATAGTTGCCATGTAGGGGCTTATAAGGCTAATCAGGCCGTCATAGACGGCTATCAGACAGGAATAATCGAGATCCGGCTGATGGTACAGTCGTGTACCAACAGCTATTAGTCACGACAGGGGGAAGGGTAAACTACATGCCTCCTAGTATTCTCCCACCCGACACGAAAAGCAAGACATAAAATCCAAAATTCTAATACTATGTGTAATCATCTAATGGTACTAGTAGAGCAAGAAATTATTTATCACAATATAAAGATTAAACTTGAAGTGCAGGTACTTGCTTGATGTTTGGATCCCAACTAGAGTTCTATCCTCGGAGAATTTCCAGAAATGTCTCCGGATGCTGAAATAAATATTACCATCATGCTCAAAAGATATCAAATAGCTAGAAACGCCTGTCCTTGAGTCCAATATGGAGACAAGGGCAAAAACGACAATTTCGGGTCAAAACAGGGTCCGTATGTGGGCCCGCTTTGCACCAAAAAACGTGTCAGGGTTAAAGGTCTCCAAATTCACCAAACTTAGTGTCAACAGGTCAGGAACGATGATACGAACCCAACGAAACTTCCAGAATTAGATTCCGATGAGTCGATCACAAAATCGCCCGTTGAGCGGGGCCTGTGGGGCCCACGACACGCGATTTCGTCAACGTTCTCAGAATCGAAACAAACTTGGGTCACAGGACCAGCTTATTGCTATGAGTCCGATGGCGCAAGTTTTGTTTCAATCCGACGTGTGTACAGAAAGTTATGGCTTGATCCAGAAAAGGCGGATACGGGACGGTGTCTGCGGATACGCGTTGATCCCGGTGTGCACGCACACCCGAATCGACTTCTGCGAAATCCCACACGTCCGTATCAACGACGCGCACGTATCTGTGAAGACCGCGCACGACCAAGTCGTCCCGTTTGGCGGGGCGTACCCAGTTCCGGGGTGAATCGGATCGTTATTTTTCCTGTTTTTGGATCGCGGTGTGCGATCACCACAGGACGCGATTCCCCGAGCGGTTTGCCCAGGCACCGAGAGGGTCATACAGGCTTCGCAACGCAACTGACGGAATCGAAAACGGGGTTACGAGCAAAAAGATACGCGTACCTGAACAGGGTCTAAAAACCCAGAAAACCGTGTCCGACACAATTGGGAAATTAGGGTTAGGGTTCAGGGCTTGGGGCTGCCGGAGAGCCACGGCTGACCAGGGCGGCTCGCGGCGGGGGAGGCCGGCCGGGGCTGCGTCGGCGCTGCACGGCGGCGTCGCCGGAGACGGCTGGGCACGGCGCTGGGTCGAGGGGCAGCGGGATGTAACGCCCCGCTCCGCGCCGGCGTTATGTATCAAGGTGAGTGGGCAGAACTTCGTTCTCTGATTTTTGCACGCCTTAATAATAACCTGAGTTTTTGCTTGCAATATTTTCTTAAGAGAATGGTAGAACCTGCCTTGCATGTTAATGAACGAACTCACCTAGCTTGTCTTTGAATCAATGCCTGCTTAACGAGAATCCTGAATCGCCTGCTTAGAGTGCATGAACATGTTCACTATCGTCTATGCTTCGAGAGAACCATACTGTGCCTGAACGTGTTCAAGTGATAAGTCGGATTGCCCCGCAATAATGAGTGTATTCTGATGGTTCGTCTCGTCTGCATACTAGAGTTTATTTTATAGTGTTCCATGCATTCGCACGCGGTTGGACAATGGCTTTTGGTGGAGAGCTGAACTGCATGCGTCATAGCCATCATGGGTCACAGCTGCCATTAGCATCAGAGAAATGAGTCATTGGTATGCTGTTCCACCAGCTGCCGATCCTGAGATACTCGGGGACCGCCCTGCATATAGCTAAGTCATTGTGTTGGCTTGGATAGTGACTGCCCCTAAGATTGTGCATTGTGTGTCTAGCTTTGCATCTGACCCTTGAGTCGCACGAGACACGCTGCGCACACCCTGAAACATGAACGGTTTGCTTGCTTGCATATTAAATATGAAACTCTGTTTCCAAACAATGTAATATGACTCTGCTAGCGAACTGCATGAAACGAACCTAGGTAAAACTAGAAAGATCACTAGTAATGTAATATTTTATAACATGATTACTTAGTGCCTGTTTGAGTGAATGCATGTTTCTGTTCAGTTGATTTATCTCATCAGTACTTGTATAAAGTGCTGACCCACCAACAGTTTACTTGCTTGCAGGTACTGGATCGTCCGAGGGAGCGATAGGCATGCCACAGTCCCTAAGACCCGGAATCCTGGTTTCGATTGTTGCCTCGAGAATGCTATCGTATAAGGGGGCATAATGTATGGAACGAACATGTGCCTTTGCTAAAGGAAACCCAAGTTGCCTCGATTGTCCCGAATACTCAGTTGGCTAAATGCATTACATTGCAACAAGTCCCTTTCCGTTGCTTACTCGATTGATGCGATGATAGCCAACTATCAACTTAAATGATTGGCCTTGCACGGGCGCAACCCCAGGCCTGTGCGGCATCACGTCCCCCGAAAGCTCGAACGGGCCATTCGCATAGCTCCTTTCCTCCCTCGCACCCGCGGGACGGGAGCGGTGATTCGCGTCCGGCGCGCCGAGGCACGGTGATTCGTGCCCGGTTCGTTAATTCCGGCCGTACGGGGCGGGGCAGGGCGGAGCGGCAGCCCGGGCGGGACCGGGGCGTGACAGAATGGTATCAGAGCGGAATCAATTCTTCTGGCCCAAAAACCGTTGCTATGACTCTGAGTCGATATGGTATTGCAAAGAGCGTTCCATACAATAAGTCCATAGATATTCTCAAAGTGCAAAATATTTCCTGAACATGAATTGCTTGATTGTTTCGATTGAGTACGGCGAGGAACGGCACTATCGCTGCTCGGAATATCGAGAAGTTTATCCTTGAAATTTCGAGGACGAAACTTTTTGTTGGTTGGTAAGTATGTAACGCCCCGCTCCGCGCCGGCGTTATGTATCAAGGTGAGTGGGCAGAACTTCGTTCTCTGATTCTTGTACGCCTTAATAATAACCTGAGTTTTTGCTTGCAATGTTTTCTTAAGAGAATGGTAGAACCTGCCTTGAATGTTAATGAACGAACTCACCTAGCTTGTCTTTGAATCAATGCCTGCTTAACGAGAATCCTGAATCGCCTGCTTAGAGTGTATGAACATGTTCACTATCGTCTATGCTTCGAGAGAACCATACTGTGCCTGAACGTGTTCAAGTGATAAGTCAGATTGTCCCGCAACAATGAGTGTATTCTGATGGTTCGTCTCATCTGCATACTAGAGTTTATTTGATAGTGTTCCATGCATTCGCACGCGGTCGGACAATGGCTTTTGGTGGAGAGCTGAACTGCATGCGTCATAGCCACCATGGGTCACAGCTGCCATTAGCATCAGAGAAATGAGTCATTGGTATGCTGTTCCACCAGCTGCCGATCCTGAGATACTCGGGGACCGCCCTGCATATAGCTAAGTCATTGTGTTGGCTTGGATAGTGACTGCCCCTAAGATTGTGCATTGTGTGTCTAGCTTTGCATCTGACCCTCGAGTCGCACGAGACACGCTGCGCACACCCTGAAACATAAACGGTTTGCTTGCTTGCATATTAAATATGAAACTCTGTTTCCAAACATGTTTCCAAACAATGTAATATGACTCTGCTAGCGAACTGCATGAAACGAACCTAGGTAAAACTAGAAAGATCACTAGTAATGTAATATTTTATAACATGATTACTTAGTGCCTGTTTGAGTGAATGCATGTTTCTGTTCAGTTGATTTATCTCACCAGTACTTGTATAAAGTGCTGACCCACCAACAGTTTACTTGCTTGCAGGTACTGGATCGTCCGAGGGAGCGATAGGCGTGCCACAGTCCCTAAGACCCGGAATCCTGGTTTCGATTGTTGCCTCGAGAATGCTATCGTATAAGGGGGCATAATGTATGGAACGAACATGTGCCTTTGCTAAAGGAAACCCAAGTTGCCTCGATTGTCCCGAATACTCAGTTGGCTAAATGCATTGCATTGCAACAAGTCCCTTTTCGCTGCTTACTCGATTGATGCGATGATAGCCAACTATCAACTTAAACGATTGGCCTTGCACGGGCGCAACCCCAGGCCCGTGCAGCATCACGTCCCCCGAAAGCTCGAACGGGCCATTCGCATAGCTCTCTTCCTCCCTCGCACCCGCGGGACGGGCGCGGTGATTCGCGTCCGGCGCGCCGAGACACGGTGATTCGTGCCCGGTTCGTTAATTCCGGCCGTACGGGGCGGGGCAGGGCGGAGCGGCGGCCCGGACGGGACCGGGGCGTGACAGCGGGGTCTGGCTTGGGGCGACTGTGGCGGGTCGAGGAACGGCGGAGCGGCTCTTGGGCTGCGGGAGGCGAAGGGCTGAGGGCTAGGCGGGTCGGCTGGTGGCGTCGAGGGTGGTCGGGGGGGAGGTTCTGGCCGGAGGGGGCGGGTCTCGAGGGTTAAATAGGGGAGGAGGCGTCGAGGGGCCGGGGAAGGCGAAGGCGAGGGGGTGGCGTGGCCGGGTGGAGCGGAGCGGGGCGTGGCCGGAGGCGGTGGATCCGGCGGGCGATGCGGGCTGTGGGAGCCGGTCGTGGGGAGGGTAGGGGTAGCGGGTCGGAGGCGGGTGCGGGTCGGGTTCGGGCAGACCCGACCCGACCCGATAGGACGAGTGGGCTGGGCTTGGGCTTGGGCCCAATGGGCTGGGCCAGGGTTATATATAAAAATAGATAAATAATTAATTAATTAAAATATAATAGTTTTTAGGTGTTTTAAATTAGGTTCGGGTCCCAATAAATTCCAGAAAAATTACCCTAAGTCCAGTTTTTCATTTTACACCCCAAAAATATTATTTTCATAATATTTTAATATTATTTATTATCAATTAAAAAAATTATTTAATAATTAGAACCATGATTTTAATTACAGAAAAAATCCCAGAAAATTTCAAAAAATTGTGAAAAATCCCAATTTAAATTTCTTGCAAAATCAGGGGGTTTACACAAGTGTATATTTTCGTTGACACAAAAAAATACCTTCCGCACTTTGAGCTACCTCAACACCAAGAATAAACTTCAACGCACCAAGATCCTTCATGTGAAAGCATGTACTCAAATAATTCTTAAAGGCAGTAAGAGCAGCAGATTATTGCCAGAGCGAATCAAATCATCGCCATACAGAAGAACATTTATCTAAACATCGTCCTTATAAAGAGTAAAAAGAGAATAGTCAGAGTACGATTGGCAAAATTTATACTCCCGCAAAGAAGATGCCAACCTCGCAAAACAACAACGAGGTGCATGTTTAAGCCCATAAAGAGATTTTTGAAGCTGACATACCTAACCAGGGTGTTTGGTTTGGAAACCAGGTGGTAGTTTCATATACACTTCTTCGGTAAGGTCTCCAAGTAGGAAGGCATGGTGAACATCCATCTTTTGTAGTTTCCAATTCTTTACTGCGGCTACAGCTAGAAAGGCACGAACATAACCATTTTTGCAACTGGAGCAAAAGTATCAGTGTAATCAATCCCTTCAACCTGATGATTTCCAAAAACCACCAAACTGGCTTTAAGCCACTCAACACTCCCATCAGAGTTATACTTTATCTTGTACACCCACAGACTCCCTAGACCACGTTTTCCAGCCAGAAGCATCTCCATGGTCTAGGTACCACTATCTTTCAATGCCCGTATCTCCTTCTGCATAGCTTATCGCCACCATGTATCTTTAACCGTCTATTTACTGTTATGTACCTGCAATTACAGTTGCAAGAAAATTCATGTGTCCCAAAAAAATTGGTCACAATTCAAAAAATATGCTATAGGATAAGGAGTACATGAGGAGTAATTGGACGTGGTGGAACGTTGGGGGGGAGGACTATGAGACAACTTTCGTATTATATTTGTAACAAAGTCACGGAACTTCACAGACGGAATCTTGGTACGCATGCCATGCCCCAGTGCACCCTCCCCATTCGACACCACCACCGCCGCCTCATCCTCTACTGTCGCAGCCACCATGGTAGCCTCCGTTGTCGCATCTTCCATGGCGGCCTCGGCCTCAGCCGCGATGTCCTCCTCGACGGCCTCAACCTCCTCGACGGCCACCCCATCCATATGAGGTAGATCAAACCCCAAAGCATCATTACCCAAGATAAGGGACGCTAGGTCAAGAGGAGCCATATCACCACAATCATCTTCAACATAATAGAAAAACTCATTCTCATAAAATTTAACATCTCGAGAGACAAAATCACTAGTAGGTAGATCATACAATTTCCAACCCTTCTTGCCATGGGGGTATCCCACAAAAATACACTTTCGACTACGAGGAGCAAACTTATCCATCTTAGATTTTTGGTTGTGGGCAAAATAAAGAAAACCAAAAATACATAATTCATCATAAGAAGGAGGAGCACCAAATAATATTTTATAGGGAGTGTTAGAACCAAGAAGGCTCAAAGGAGTTCGATTGATTAAATAATCAGCCGCCAAAATACACTCACCCCAAAAAGAAATTGGCAAATTTCTCTGAAAACATAAAGCACGTGCCACATTCAAAATATGTCAATATTTTTGTTCGACCCTCCCATTCTGCCGAGGTGTACCTACACAAGATGTTTGAAATAAAATACCATTCTGTATAAAGTAGTCACGCGGGCAATTAAACTTGGTACCATTATCACTTCGCACAATGCGAACTTTGAAATTAAATTGCCCCTCAATCATAGAAAAAAATGATGAGAACATCTTGTATACTTCAGTCTTATCAATCAACAAAAACACCCAAACAGCACAAAATTTTTTTATCCATAATCATCAAAAATATCGAGCTCCATATGAAGAAGGCATAGGATACGGCCCCTAAATATCATAATGTATCAAATCAAAAATTATAACAGCCCGAGAGTCACTGACAGAAAAGATACCTCTAGTTTGCTTTGCCTGATGGCAAACTTCACATGCCTTATTCACTGAACTACTGGAGCTACTGACAATAGGAAGTGACTTTACTACTTTATCAGAAGGATGTCCAAGTCGCTAATGCCAAATGTCCAAAGAAGTCGTCCAAGTCACTGCCAAGGTCTGAGTCTTCGGCACAATACGAAAGTAGTAGAGTCCGTCCCGCCGTTCACCGACGCTAATCAGGGTCCTCAAACTAGGGTCTTGTATCACGCACAATTTTTTAGTGAATTATACAACACAATTTATATCAACAATAAGATGGGCCACAGAAATTAAATTACAATATAATTGAGATACGAATAGAACATTCGTGAGAATCACGCCTGGTACAAGTGCAACACGACCGTAGCATGAGGCAACTGCAGTCCATCCGTTCGGGAGTCCAAACGGACACTCCTCCATTGCCGTCACCCCCGATAATAAATTTAAATTTTTCCTAACATGATTCGAAGCGCATGTATCAATAATCCAAGGTGCAATGGACTTACCCACCATACGATCCTCCAGAGATTTGGCCGAAGAATTACCAAGCATAGAAATAAGTTATTTCCATTGGTCCGGAGTCAATCCCGGCACACCGCCACCACCTGCACCATCATCTGTCATCCACGGCTGTGTAGCAACGAAGCCACGTCCTGCCACCACTGTATGCACTTTTGTACCCCGCCAACGTCCACAACCATCTGCATGTCCGCTAAATCGGATATTAAGTGAATCCCACAGTGATTTTGCCTCCTCAAAGTAGGGTATTATCTTCTTCATCAAAGTGTCGATAGTATGCAAAATCTAATACACAAACATCGATTGGACGAAATACCAATCTTTCATTTGATCCTTCTTCGAAGGTTTATTGATAGACCCATCAACAAATCCAAATTTTCGTTGAGCCCGTAGAGAAAGCCGAATAGATCTCGACCATTCCTCATAATTCTCCCCACAAAATACCACTTTTGTAATTGTATTACCCAAATTGTCATTAGAACCAAGGTAATATGGGGATGTGGGATCGATCCGCGATGTCGCCGGCGTAGAAGTCCCGTCGCCGCCGCTCGTCATGTCGTCGTCGTCGTTCGACGTACCGCCACCGCTGCCTGAAATTCATGTCGAGATAGATGGGTTAAGAATGTGTATCTGATAAAACATCCAATTAATATAATTAGAGCATAATCAAATTTATAGGTGAAGTTGGACCTTTTATGTGTGCAGGCAAAATTTTATTATGATCTGTTGCACTTGTATTAAAAACAAACGATGATCTTTCTTGTTTTTTAATGTTGCTCGTCTGAAAACTGTATTTCACCACAGAATTCTTTACTAAGGATCAATGTGCTGACATTTACCAACTTCGCTTATACGATACTGGTTCTGAATTATTGCTCCTGCATTGATTTCATGGTCAGTTCTCTGATATTTTTATATATAATTTCTAATATGTTAAGAAATTACAATATTTCAAGATTACCATACATTTTAAATTAGAGTTCTTTTGTAAACATTTCATGGTTTATAATATCACTTTTTGGATTGATTTGAAAATGGAGTGTCAACAAATTGGATTACAGACTCTCTTCAATCAATTTCCACAAACGAGTTATTTTTTTAATTTTCTTGGACGCTCAGCCCTTGTCAACACGAGTCTCGGCTCCGTCCCTGCTCTAAACATCATGCTTCTAGCTAGGGTAGTGGTCCTAAGTCTTGAATTATGTGACTTAAATCAATTTCATTGGGCACTAAGCAACCCCTATTCTGTAACCAACAAGTATACCACCGTATACCATTCCCAAATGAAAATTCTAGAATCATGCGCCATGGTTAGTGTATCTCGTGTTGTTTTATGTGTAGTTTACTTTATGTTGGTATACTTGTCCTGCATTAGTAATTAGATTGATCATCTTGGTAGCTAATTCTAGCAACCCATAGAACTTGATTGTCTTGATTTTGTATTTACTACATATAGTATAGTTAGCTTTAACTTCCTATCGTTATATATGTATTATCACGTTGGTGTCATGCTATCTTACTCAGTTAGCGCTTTTATTAGATATCTATGCATGTTTTTTGTGCTTGTGTTTTCAGTCTGATTTTACCATTCCTCATTTGCATTCCAGAGGTAGTAGCAGAGCCTTAAGATCTACCGTTTCTTTCGATGAAGACTAAGTAGGTTTCTAGGTACGACTTGATCCACATATCCGAGTTTGGTGCTAGGAGGGATGCCAGAGCTTATTGGAGCGAGCGACAACAGCTTCAACAGTTTGAAGTTAGGAAAGAGATTAAGGGGTGCATCCACTTAAAATCGGACCTCTCATAACCGCTACTCTAAAAATATCTCGTAACTGCTACTCTCACAATTGTCAAACAGACCCTTAGGGAAGACAACTGCTTTGCATTTACATTCTTTGTTATAATGGAGGCCATCACATATATGTGTTTGATTTGTCTTGGTTCTATGTAATAGGTTCATGTTTGTTATCTTTGTGTGGATTTCGGTGTTCGATAACATCCGTTGTGCTCGTCTATGAATCTCAACAAGTAATGATATGTATCAATGTCAGTTTCCCCTATGATCTTACTTTAGTATGGCAGGTCAAAATCTAGATTGGTTTTGAAGATTGCCAAAGTCATTTTATGTATCACCGCATTTAAACCTCACAGGAAATTCATCTCCTTATGGAGAAATTATTCAGTTGATCGGCATCAGCATGTGGCAGTGGTGAAGTCTTGTTCTCCTCAAATGACAGTATGACACACTGCGGAGAGAGCAAGCAGCCAAAAAATAATATACTTGGTAAGACCGGCCCACTGAATAATTTCTTCCCGTTGTGAAGGAGTAAACTTAACTTTTTCGGCATGCCATCTTTCGAATTTCATGCATTGTAAAATTTGTGAAGTACAAGGGTTATTATTACACACACAAAAGCGCACCATATTCTTAATTGACCATTGTATTATTTTTCGAAATTCATCACTCACCCTATATAGGATACTGCACATGAGAAGTCACAACATTCTATGATCATCCAAGCTCGACATGAAATATAATCAGTAGAGGCCTAAGTACAAGCTGAATGGATTCGAATTGATCTATGCAACTGCGACTCCAGCGATGCGTGGCCTCCTCCTCTCGGAACCACTGCTGGTCTCGGCAGTCTGGTCCAGTGGCAGTTTCCTCTTGGAGCCTGCTCTCGTTGTTGGCACGGACGTGGGTCTAGCATAGTCTTTCAGTCTCTTCACGTCTTTCGTCTGAAGAGGCTTTAGAATGAAATCTTGGGCTCCGATGGCTCGACATCTGCATGTTATAGTGACCCATTTTAGTGTTCTTTTCAAGAATACTAATTACAGTAACTACAAATTCAACAACAGTATGAAAGGAGGGAAAGCGTATGACTAGCTGATTAATATTTGCGTAGTTTGAGATTAATTTTGTCAAATAAATTGATTTAAAGCCTACATAAGTTATTCTCTCCTTTTTTTAGGCACAGAAGTACCAAAAAGTTTATGAAAGCAAATTTTCTTAGACAAATTAAGCAAATTATGATGCACGGAAACGGGAATATGGTGTCTGTATCCATATCGTGTCCGTAACAATATTCGTGTCCATATTCTGCAACATGGATGATCACTTATTGTACCTATCTAAAAATTTCTATTTACCCATATCCGTATCATGTCCCTATCCATATCCTTGTATGTATCCGTGTAGTGTCCATAACCGTATCCATGTTCCTATCCTGCAACATAGACGATCACTTATTGTACCAATCTGAAAATTGTTGGAATTTCTGAACCTGTCATTCATAGTTCTAGAGATTTGTTTGTTGTGCAAGGATGTGTCTGTTAGCATACCAACATGTGTCCATATCGTGTCCGTAACAATATTCGTGTCCGTATTCTGCAACATGGATGATCACTTATTGTACCTATCTGAAAATTTCTATTTACCCATATCCGTATCATGTCCCTATCCATATCCTTGTATGTATCCGTATAGTGTCCATAACCGTATCCGTGTTCCTATCCTGCAACATAGACGATCACTTATTGTACCAATCTGAAAATTGTTGGAATTTCTGAACCTGTCATTCATAGTTCTAGAGATTTGTTTGTTGTGCAAGGATGTGTCTGTTAGCATACCAACATGTGTCCATATCGTGTCTGTAACAATATCGTGTCCGTATCCTGCAACATGGATGATCACTTATTGTACCTATCTGAAAATTTCTATTACCCATGTCTGTATCATGTGTAACATCCTGTTCCGCTCAAGCGGACTGCCGTCTCAATCGGCAATCGTGCAGCTGTCCCGACCTGCTTTGCCTCGATCAAGAAGCAAAGGATATCCAGACTTGTCCCTACAGGAATCCGGCTTGGACTTTCAAAGGCTCGCTCAGACGTGTCGCTCTACCGAGGCGAATCATCGCTAAGGTGGGTGGCTACGGTGAACTTGTCTTTGCTTAGCCAGCATACATAAAAATCTGGAATATTATGCTAGTCGCTAGGTGATTCACCCCCTGCATGCTAATAAATCCAACGCACCTAGCTAAGGGAATAATCCCAACTTGTACTGCTTGCTAGAACATGGAAATGGAATACTGCTTATATTCAGACCCTCGCATGCTAAGTCCCTAAACGGTTTCAACTCTCGGCTTACCTTCGGGTCCGAGCAACGTGCCTGCTTATGTCCCTTAGTAACGCATGCTTGTCTGCTTGTAATGTTGCCATGTTTTCATCCAAACCCCGGGAGACTACTACGTAGTCATTCCGTGCCTGAATGAACCTGCAAGTATCCGGGACCGTTAGGTCACCAAGGCAGTTCCCGATCCAGGGGACTGCATCCTGTCAAGTAAAAGAACCATACTCCAGTAGCAAGACTCATTCAGGTATTTGGATCTCCCTGCAAGTCTTCCTCGTGTGCGGGCTTACAGCAGCCCAGGAGACTGTGCATATCCAATAGCTAAATGAATCATGCATTACTGCTTGTCGTGTGCTCGTGTGAAAATCAAATAATCGTGTTGCCTGAGATTGGTCAAATAATCGTGTTGCCTGAGACTGGTTAAACCCTGACTTGCATGTCGCGGACTAGTTCCACGGACGGTCACCGGGGCACTAGGGCCGATCCGGTCCGGATGGAGCTCGTGTGTAGTCTCGTGTGCAGGGAGGATAGCTTGCAACGCATCGTGTTCGTGTGCCTCGTGTATACGCGTAGCATGCTATCCTTGTCCTCGACTACGTCCAGTAATGGCTCCGCCAGCGACTCCTGTTCATATAGATAAGTCATCCTCGCTTAGCGGCTATCCGCGTGCGAGTCACTGCATCGCATCAAGAACAAATAAACACCTGAACGATCATGTTAAACGACCCTCGTGTTTGCATGTTGCATATGCTATGCTCCTGAATGCTTATACTTGCCCGTGCTTGAATTAACAATGTTTGCCTTGGACAGGGAAGGAGATGGTAAGTCTCGCCGTGTTTCCTCAAACATTGCACGGCGCACTGCCCGACACGATAGCTATTCAATGTTTGCATGAAACTGATCCTAAGGCAACTAGAAAGACAACTTAATAGTTGTTCACGGAACCTGTATTACGTGTTTGGATTTGTCGAGCGGGCGAGTAGCTTCCCCACCAGTGCATTCAATGTACTGATAATCCACCAGTTTGATATGCAGGGTGCGAGAGAACCTCGTGCGGTGCGGACGCCTCCTTCGTGCGTGCTAAGGCCAGGAGTTCCCTCTGAAGCCTTGCAACGGTGCGTCCGGGACTGAAGCCCATATACAAGACATAAGTTGTGAACATCGCCTGACCATCGCCTGTACAAATCATTCCACAGTTGTAGCCACTTGGCACGCTTTACTGTTTCAGAGAGAGAGGCTTGAGCGACTTGTAATCTCGGCTATACGCCGCCTGTAATACTTGTTCATATCAATAAAGAGATTACTTTACTTGTTTCAATGCTTCCGCTATATTTGTCGACTCAGTGAACCTGTTACCGATCGCCTATGCGTTCATGACTCCGTTGCACTCGGACAATCTGTGCGACTCTGTGGCTTAAAACTCTAACCGCCAGCCAATGAACCATGGCCTTGCACGGGCGTGGCTCACGCTCGTGCGGCATCACGCCCGGATGGGTTAAGCGATCGTTCCGCGGGAGCGCTGGCGAGGGTGATTCCCGCCTAGCGGGAACGGCCGATTGCCTGCGGGAGATCGGGGCGTGACATGTTGGTATCAGAGCCTGGCTTCTACGCCTTTGTCCTCAATTCGATATCTCTGTTTCGAAAGCTCGTTCGTGGGTTATGTGCACTCTCTCTCAATGCCTCGATGGGATGTTCCAACAATAAGTCTAAATACTTTCAAAATGCGTTTTGAATGATATGCTTGCTTGTCTGGTTGTATGCTGCGAGTGGCCTTTGTGCCAACCTGTGCGAACCACTTGAGAGTATCGCTAGTAGCTTGTCCGAGATTTTCACTAACCCAAAGTTTGGTTGAATGCATCTATTCGAGGGACGCCTTGAACTAGTGCACCATCCAAGACTTAAGAAAAAGGTGAAACTCGAGTGCTAAGACTTCGCTATCACTGAGCTGGTTGACGTGTTCACGCTAGAGGGTACCTTCGAAAGTGCGCACGATCCAGTCTAAGCGATATGCTAAGATCGACGCTTGTGCAAGTGAAGATCCAAATGAACAAGTACAAACGACTTGTCTAGGATTGCCTCAACCCTAGATCACTGCTTGTCCTTAGTAAGTCTCGAGGACGAGACTTTTTCTAAGTTGGGTAGGATGTAACACCCTGTTCCGCTCAAGCGGACTGCCGTCTCAATCGGCAATCGTGCAGCTGTTCCGACCTGCTTTGCCTCGATCAAGAAGCAAAGGATATCCAGACTTGTCCTTACAGGAATCCGGCTTGGACTTTCAAAGGCTCGCTCAGACGTGTCGCTCTACCGAGGCGAATCATCGCTAAGGTGGGTGGCTACGGTGAACTTGTCTTTGCTTAGCCAGCATACATAAAAATCTGGAATATTATGCTAGTCGCTAGGTGATTCATCCCCTGCATGCTAATAAATCCAACGCACCTAGCTAAGGGAATAATCCCAACTTGTACTGCTTGCTAGAACATGGAAATGGAATACTGCTTATATTCAGACCCTCGCATGCTAAGTCCCTAAACGGTTTCAACTCTCGGCTTACCTTCGGGTCCGAGCAACGTGCCTGCTTATGTCCCTTAGTAACGCATGCTTGTCTGCTTGTAATGTTGCCATGTTTTCATCCAAACCCCGGGAGACTACTACGTAGTCATTCCGTGCCTGAATGAACCTGCAAGTATCCGGGACCGTTAGGTCACCAAGGCAGTTCCCGATCCAGGGGACTGCATCCTGTCAAGTAAAAGAACCATACTCCAGTAGCAAGACTCATTCAGGTATTTGGATCTCCCTGCAAGTCTCCCTCGTGTGCGGGCTTACAGCAGCCCAGGAGACTGTGCATATCCAATAGCTAAATGAATCATGCATTACTGCTTGTCGTGTGCTCGTGTGAAAATCAAATAATCGTGTTGCCTGAGATTGGTCAAATAATCGTGTTGCCTGAGACTGGTTAAACCCTGACTTGCATGTCGCGGACTAGTTCCACGGACGGTCACCGGGGCACTGGGGCCGATCCGGTCCGGATGGAGCTCGTGTGTAGTCTCGTGTGCAGGGAGGATAGCTTGCAACGCATCGTGTTCGTGTGCCTCGTGTATACGCGTAGCATGCTATCCTTGTCCTCGACTACGTCCAGTAATGGCTCCGCCAGCGACTCCTGTTCATATAGATAAGTCATCCTCGCTTAGCGGCTATCCGCGTGCGAGTCACTGCATCGCATCAAGAACAAATAAACACCTGAACGATCATGTTAAACGACCCTCGTGTTTGCATGTTGCATATGCTATGCTCCTGAATGCTTATACTTGCCCGTGCTTGAATTAACAATGTTTGCCTTGGACAGGGAAGGAGATGGTAAGTCTCGCCGTGTTTCCTCAAACATCGCACGGCGCACTGCCCGACACGATAGCTATTCAATGTTTGCATGAAACTGATCCTAAGGCAACTAGAAAGACAACTTAATAGTTGTGCACGGAACCTGTATTACGTGTTTGGATTTGTCGAGCGGGCGAGTAGCTTCCCCACCAGTGCATTCAATGTACTGATAATCCACCAGTTTGATATGCAGGGTGCGGGAGAACCTCGTGCGGTGCGGACGCCTCCTTCGTGCGTGCTAAGGCCAGGAGTTCCCTCTGAAGCCTTGCAACGGTGCGTCCGGGACTGAAGCCCATATACAAGACATAAGTTGTGAACATCGCCTGACCATCGCCTGTACAAATCATTCCACAGTTGTAGCCACTTGGCACGCTTTACTGTTTCAGAGAGAGAGGCTTGAGCGACTTGTAATCTCGGCTATACGCCGCCTGTAATACTTGTTCATATCAATAAAGAGATTACTTTACTTGTTTCAATGCTTCCGCTATATTTGTCGACTCAGTGAACCTGTTACCGATCGCCTATGCGTTCATGACTCCGCTGCACTCGGACAATCTGTGCGACTCTGTGGCTTAAAACTCTAACCGCCAGCCAATGAACCATGGCCTTACACGGGCGTGGCTCACGCTCGTGCGGCATCACGCCCGGATGGGTTAAGCGATCGTTCCGCGGGAGCGCTGGCGAGGGTGATTCCCGCCTAGCGGGAACGGCCGATTGCCTGCGGGAGATTGGGGCGTGACATCATGTCCCTATCCATATCGTTGTATGTATCCATATAGCGTCCGTAACCGTATCCGTGTTCATATCCTGCAACATAGACGATCACTTATTGTACCTATCTGACAATGGTTGGAATTTCTGAACCTGTTATCCATAGTTCTAGATATTTGTTTTTTTATACAAGGATGTGTCTGTTAGTATACCAATACGTGTCCATATCGTGTCTGCAACAATATCGTGTCCGTATCTTGCAACATGGATGATCACTTATTGTACCTATCTGTATATTTCTATAACACATATCTGTATCATGTCCCTATCAATATCCTTGTATGTATCCGTACAGTGTCCGTAACCGAATCACCGTATCATTGTTCATATCCTACAACATAGATGATCACTTATTGTACGTCTATCTGAAAATGGTTGGAATTTCTGAACCTGTCATTCATAGCTCTAGAGATTTGTTTGTTGTGCAAGGATGTCTGTTAGTATACCAATACATGTCCATATCTAGTTTTGTGTCCGTATCCTGCAACATGGATGGTCATTTATTGTACCTATTTGAAATTTTCTATAACCCATATCTGTATCATGTCCCTATCCATATCCTTGTATGTATCCGTATAGTGTCCATAACCATATCCACGTTCATATCCTGCGACATAGACGATCACTTATTGTAGCAATCTGAAAATTGTTGGAATTTCTGAACCTGTCATCCATAGTTCTAGATATTTGTTTGTTGTGCAAGGATGTCTGTTAGTGTATACCGATATGTGTCTATTGGTAAATAGTTGTCTAAATGAGTTGAAAGGGTCATGTGTCTTTTAAAAAATTATAAATAGAGGATTCTTGGTGTAAAGTGTGTTGTGAGGCACTCAAGTATGTCAAGAATAGAATTGTTATCAATAATAAATAAAAGTGTTTTCTGATTTTATCTTTCAAGACTTCTATTTCTGTCAAAAATAACTACAACCCACAATCATATCTGTATGACCGTATCGTATCCCTATCCATATCCTTGCCCGTATCCGTGCAACATAGGGAGAGCCATGATGTGTCAAGAATATAATTATTATCAGTAATAAATAAGTGTTTTCTGATTTTATCTTTTAAGACTTATATTTCTGTCAAAAATAACTACAACCCATAATCATATCCGTATCCATATCCTTGTCCGTTTCCGTGCAACATAGGTGAGCCATGATGTGATTATCAGTGGCCTTACTGATATATCAAATTCAAGTCAGATAGATTCGATTCTGAAAGCGCTTTACTTCGTATTATACTCTGGGAGTACGTATATAGTCATTATCAGTAATTAAAGTGTTTTCTGATTTTATCTTTCAAGACTTCTATTTCTGTCAAAATAACTACAACCCATAATCATATCCGTATCGTATCATTATCCATATCCTTGTCCGTACACGTGCAACATAGGAGAGCCATGATGTGATTGTCAGATTGATGCAACCATGTATCTGGCCTTACTGATACATCAAATTCAAGTCAGATAGACTGGATCTTGAAAGCGCTTTACTTCGTATTATACTCTGGGGGTACGCATATAGTCATTATCAATTGGTCTGGAAGGTTTCTGTTCCAGTAATTAGTTAGGAATCATTGTAAATATGATGATCATAATTTAATTGTTTATTCAATAGAATTGACGTTATTATTTCAGCAAGTACCAGTGTTCTACTTAACAGTCAACAATATTCACAACCATAAGAAGTAAACAAGAGAGAGACATTCATAAAATTTCGTACAGAGCATTAAAATTACGTTTAAATTAGGGTGAGAGAACAAAATTTGTAAAATTTACAAAGAAATAACAAAAATGCCCATCGTAAGGATGTATTCAATGAGAGTGTTAATTAAAAATCTGAATCAATAAAAGTTTAATGCTTTGCACGAAATTTTCTGTTATATATATGTGCCAAAGAAGTTAAATACCTGGTTATTCTCTGCGGCTCATATTCAGATGACATTATCACTACAGGAATATATTTGGGGCAGCTGTGCTCCTGAAAGTTTATTTCGAAAAAGGGAAATGAGGACTGTAGTGACCAGTCTAGATATAATGCATAACACAATTATTTTGTTTACTTCCTTTCATTAAAATTCATACCTTTACAGCCTTTAAGAGATCATAGCCACTCATTCCTGGCATGCAATAGTCAGTAAGAACTATGTCAATTTTTAGGTCCTGCATTATCAAGTGAAAGGAAAAAAGATAAGTGAATTAATACTGAAACCAAGACAAACCAAGTACAATTTCATATTTGATTGCAACATCAAAATTCATGTCTTTAGATCAAGGTTCGCAGTATTGGTATCGAAATCAGTATCGGACCCTTCTTATGAGTATCAAGATCGGCGGTATCGACAGTATCGATGGTTTCGGAACGGAGTATCAGAATTTTTGGTATCGGAAAACAAAAAATTATTAATAAATTGCATTATCAAGTGAAAGGAAAAAAGATAGGTGAATTAATACTGAAACCAAGACAAACCAAGTACAATTTCATATTTGATTGCAACATCAAAATTCATGTCTTTAAATTAAGGTTCACAGTATTGATATCGAAATCAGTATCGGACCCTTCTTATGAGTATCAAGATCGGCGGTATCGACAGTATCGATGGTTTCGGATCCGAGTATCAGAATTTTTGGTATCGAAAAACAAAAAATTATTAATAAATTATTAACATTTTAGAAAGAAATAAAATATTTTATACAGTTATGCATAATTTTAAGTATTTCATTCATTATTTCTTAGTAGTTTTGAAATTGAATAAAATAGTATTCACCCTTACTGATAGATAAGTTTTCTTCTTTTACATGTTTTTACAACCTTGCTATGCTTTTACACCCTTATTGATTGGCCTTTTTCATTCAATTTTCTTTACCGAAATGACTGAAAAAGAGACCTCTAATGTTTGTATTGGTTAGTATCGGCCGGTATCGATTACTATCGGGTATCGGTCGGTATCGAATCGGTATATTCCAAACTGTATCAGTATCGGACCGGTATCGGTTGATACTACAAACTATGCTTCAGATTCGAATCAAGAACTAGTTATGGTAATGTTACATATATGGGTAATGGAGCATTAAACTAACTTTCATCAAAGGCGATTGTTGAATGTTGAATTACTAATTCATACACCAACGAAGGAGTCTAAAATTTTCACCACGGTTGATTGTCACGTACCCAAATTAATAACTAACTCCATTAGTTGTACCACACTCGAGTAAATGAAAATTATCCAAAACTTCAGACAAGATTCTTTATTTATATTTATCATAAAATTCTACCAGAGATGAGCTTCATGGACATATCTTGAAGAGAAAAACCATAGTTTGCACTTTGCAGTATCATTCGATACCGATCCGATATGGTCGATACCGTTACAGTTTAGCATGTACAGATTCGATATCGACCGATACTAACCAATATCGATATTGGGAGTCTCTTTTTCGGTCAATTCGGCAAAGAAAATTGAACCAAAAGGATCAATAGCAAGGATGTAAAAGCATAGCAAAGTTGTAAAAGCATGTAAAAGAAAAAGAAAATTATCTATCGCATGTAAACCAATCGGCAAGGGTGAGTATTGTTTTATTCAATTTCAAAACTACTAAGAAACAACACTGAAAATACTTAAAATTATGCATAAATATATGAAATATATTTTCTATAATGTTAATAATTTATTATAATCCAATACGAAAAAATCCGATAATCCGATCCGAAACCGCCGGCATCGTTGATACCGATACTCATTCCGATACCGATACTGCAAACCTTGAGAAAAATACATCAAAATCTGTAAGAGAATAGCATAGAGAAGCTTACACTAGCATCAGGTGATCTAGCTTTCTCTTCACCTAAGCCAAGAACTTCCATTGCCTTCTTTCCACTATCAACAGTAATAACTGGAATGAAACACAAGAACATTTAGCTCCATCAAATTTTTGATATTGCACAAAATACTCAGAAAATGTTTCAGAGGAAAAGGCAAAACTCTAATAATACAACTACTGCTAAAGTATAAGCAATTAAATGGTCACATTTGGATCGAAATTGGCATTTCAAAGATTCAACTGCTATAATAGCTTGTATTACCGTCTTCCCATATCCATCACCTAAGAAATTTATCAAATAATTTTGCTATTTGTTTTTGCTCATTGTTTTTGTAACTATACTGAAGAATACAACTACTGCTAAAGTATAAGCAATTAAATGGTCACATATGGATCGAAATTGGCATTTCAAAGATTCAACTGCTATAATTGCTTGTATTACCGTCTTCACATATCCATCACCAAAGGAATTTATCAAATAATTTTGCTATTTGTTTTTGCTCATTGTTTTTGTAACTACACTGAAGATTTCAAGTGTTTCACATCGCAATATGTTGATATGGTATGTTGGGTGTCATATTTAAGTATAGTATAAGCACATGGGAATATCCTGAGGACATATTTGGGATGCCAGAATATGTCACAGGATATTCCATTATGAGATTATTGTCATAATGATTGAAATCATTGTATTAATGACTGTAAGGCTATATAATGCCAATGAGACAATCAATAAAATCATCAACTAATTTCAACATGGTATCAGAGCCAAGTTTCCACAAACCCTAGCCGTCACCAAGCTTCCACAAACCCACAGGAGGATTTCCTAGATCTCCTCCACCGAACTCTTCCACGCCCCTCCCTCCTTTTTTTCCCTCCTCTCCTCTTCTCCGCCCTTCGCAAGCCACCCTTCGCTGTTGCTGTCTCGTCCCGCTACTGCTGCGGCTACTACTGCTGCTGCGGCTGCTGCGACTGCTGCTGCTGAGACGGCGGTTGTGACATGCGTGCTGCCGCCTCCTCCGCACCAGCACGAGGCAGCACCTAATAGGGATGCCTAGATCTGAAAAAGGGGGGGGACATGTTCGGATCTAGGAGCGGACGACAAGGACAAGCGTGAGTCGTGGAGCGAACGTGACGTGACTGGATAGACGACGCATCGATGGAGGAGATCATCAAGAAGCTAGATTCTGCAGAGGTGGCAACGTTGATGAAGTTGTTGACGATGTCGGCTGGTGAGAACACGACACGAACGTCGCCGGAGTTGAAGCTTCCCTCCATCGATCTGAAATTAGATGGACCAGCCACCTATCTGAGTTGGTCACGACGGGTGAGAAGAACCCTCGCAGGAAAAAACATGGAGGGGTTCCTGACGGACGAGACGACAGAGCCGGACGAGGGCTCGACAGGACGCGATGAGTGGAAATCCACTCATATGGTGATCTACATCTGGCTTCTCAACTCCTTAGTCCAGTCTATTGCCGCCACAGTAGACGGTATTGAGATGGTGAAAGATATGTAGGAGAAGTTGAGAAGGACCTATGATGGTGTGGGGAACAACTTACGGGTCTTTCAGATAAAGGGGGAGATTGATGACACCGTACAGGGAGAGAAGACGGTGCAGGAGTATGCCACGGAGTTGGAGCGTATGTGGTTGGATTATGATCACTCCTCAGATCGGGTGAGCTGCGGGGACCCTAAGTGTAAGGAGAGACAGGTGTGTCTGCAGGAGAGGACGATGAAGTTCCTCAAAGGGCTGACTGCAGCTTTCGTACAGAGGACGGCCCTACTTCTAGCCCAACCAAAGATCTCTAGCCTTGAGGAGGCTATCTCAGCCATGATCCAGGAGGAGACACGCATCAGGCTGCAAGCCGGGACAGGTGGTCCCCCAGAAGCAAAGTCAGCACTAGCGATCACCAGCTCAGGTAACACAGGATCTAAGGGAGAGCCCTGGCAGCATAACCGGCAGTGCTACAACTGTGGGAAGATGGGTCATCATCGGTATGCTTGTACCAAACCACCTAGGGAGGGAGATTCAGGTGGTGGACGAGGACCGTTCGGCGGACGAGGATATAATAGAGGACGTGGTCGTGGTCGAGGGGATAGACGAGGCGGCCGAGGAGATTATCGGGCAAACCTCCTGATATCAGAAGAGAACGGAGAAGCTGATGGCACCTTTACTGTGGAGGACCATGCACTGGGAGACATGAGGAATAGAACAGAGGAGGCGTCCACCTCATTTTTTGTTAGGGACAACGCTGCCATGTATGCCCATCCATCAGAAGGTACTGACGAATCACTTGCCCTTGCGTCTATCTCTTCCCTTAAATCATCAGACTGGATTATCGACTCGGGAGCATCTCGGCATGTGACGGGGAATGCTAGTGAGTTTTCTTCCTACACTCACCTAGCATCAGCAGACAGCATTCAGACAGCTGATGGCACTTTTCAGCCAGTGGTCAGTAAGGGTACTGTTAATTGTACAGGTTCGGTAAGATTATCCAATATTTTACATGCTCCATCCTTTCCAGTCAGTCTCTTGTCCATTAGTTCTATAATCCTCCAACTTAAATGCATTATTTCTTTTGATATTCCTAAGGTGACCTTCCAGGAGAAAGGGACAGGACGAAGACTTGGGACTGGCACTTGGCATGAGGGACTGTGGTACCTAGATCGAGAAGGACTGGACTCAGCATTGGTATCTATGGCAGAGAAGGCTGGCATGGAAGGACTGCAGCAGAGGACTGAGGATACCTTGATACTCCATCATCGGAGGATGGGACATTCTTCCTTTGATACTCTAAGTAAGTTGTATCCAGAGATTTATGCAAAAACAAATAAAGAGAAATTAGTATGTGATGCGTGCGAGTTAGGAAAACTTACTAGGAGCTCATATGTTGGCATGGGTCATAGGAGCACTTTTGCTTTTGAGGTAGTACATTCTGATGTCTGGGGTCCATGTGCTACTAACACTATGAATGATTATAAGTACTTTGTTTCTTTCATTGAGTGTGCCTCTCGTGTTACCTGGTTATATTTGATGAAAAATAAGAGTGATGTACCTGCTTGTTTTCGGGATTTCCATAAGCATGTCCAGACTCAGTACAAAGCAGTTGTGAAGGTACTGAGGTCTGACAATGGAACAGAGTATACCAACAGGACGCTTGCAGAATACTTGTCAGCACACGGAATACAGCATCAGACCACCTGTGCATACACACCAGCACAAAATGGAGTTACAGAAAGGAAAAACAGACACCTTCTGGAGGTTGCAAGAAGTATGATGATCGACATGAATGTCCCACAGAGTCTGTGGGGGCATGCAGTGTTGACAGCAGCTCAACTCATCAACAGGATGCCCTCGAAGGTCCTCGGATGGAAGTCCCCATGTGAGGTATTGCAAGGCAATAATAGTGGGATACTCCCACTGAAGGTGTTTGGGTGTGTGTGTTTTGTGAAGGACAACAAGCCATCAGTTGGGAAACTTGACCCTAGAGCGGTCAAATGCATCTTCGTAGGCTACTCGGCGACCCAAAAGGGGTATGTGTGCTGGAGTCCAGTAGAGAAGAAGAAGTTTGTCAGTATGGATGTCCACTTTCGGGAGCATGAGCCATACTACCGCCAGGACGGAACTTCACACAACACGCCTAATACTGCCAGTATTAGGCGAGAGGGGGAGATGGAGAACTTGGTGGTAACCGATTTAGAAGTTTGGCATGGAGGCACGGAGAAGGGACAAGAAGGTGAAGGTGTTAGGCCTACGGCTCAGGGAGAGTTACTTACCTACAGCAGGAGAGAGAAGCAAACTGCAGGACCAGTACCGACAGTGCCAGTGCCAAGTCCCTTGCCTGCGTTCGTCCCAACTCCTGAGGCACCGAGACCAACCCCCCTTCAGGTGATACCCCCTCCTTCACAAGATATCATTGCTCCTACTACTACTCCTCCCACACCACTATCTGTACGGAGGACCACTCGCAGCAATGCAGAAAATCCTCCAAACAGATATGGTTGGGATATTGCTCAGTTTGTTTCTTATGACCATATTCCTTCTTCTCATGGAGCATTTATAGCATCTTTGGATAGTATTACTGTACCTAACAATTGGCAGGTTGCCAAGAACGATCCAAAGTGGAAAGCGGCAATGCACGAGGAGTTGGAAGCTCTGGAGAAGAACCACACTTGGGAGCTTGGGAGACTGCCAGAGGGGAAGAGAGCAGTTGGATACAAGTGGGTCTTTACCGTGAAGCAGAACCCAGATGGACAAGTTGATCGCCACAAAGCTCGACTAGTAGCCAAAGGATACAGTCAGACGTACGGCATCGACTATGACGAGACCTTTGCACCAGTTGCAAAGATGAGCACTGTCAGGACTCTGATTTCTCTGGCAGCGAATGGTGGATGGAAGCTACACCAACTGGATGTGAAGAATGAGTTTCTTCACGGAGATCTAGTGGAGGAGGTGTACATGGAGATACCACCAGGATTTGGCACCAATCAGACAGTAGGCAAGGTCTGCAGGTTGAAGAAGTCCCTCTATGGACTGAAGCAGTCTCCTCGAGCTTGGTTTGGCAGATTCAGAAGGGCGATGATAGGGATGGGATATCAGCAGATCAATGCTGATCATACTGTGTTCTTCCGTCGGAGTGGAGGCCACATCACCATGCTTGCGGTGTATGTGGACGATATGATTATCACAGGAGATGATGAGCAGGAGATCGCCCAACTCAAAGGAAAGCTTGGCAAGGAATTCAAGGTGAAGGATCTTGGTCTTCTTCGGTACTTCCTTGGGATTGAGATTGCTCGAGAAGTAGAGGGGATTGTTCTCTCTCAAAGGAAGTATGCAATGGACATTCTCACAGAAACTGGAATGTTGGGGTGCAAACCTGCATCGACACCAATAGATCAGAGGTTCAAGATTGATGCTGAGGCTGGAGAACCAGTTGATCGGGACAGATACCAGAGACTGGTTGGCAAGTTGATCTATTTGAGCCACACACGTCCTGATATCTGCTTTGCAGTAAGTGTGGTGAGCCGCTACATGCATGACCCACGGAAGGGTCATATGGATGCAGTGTACCAGATTCTGAGGTACTTGAAAGGTGCTCCCGGGAAGGGACTAATATTCAGGAAGAACAATCACGTGAGCATCGAGGGCTACTGTGATTCTGACTGGGCTAGTTGTGCTGATGACAGGAGGTCTACCTCGAAATATTGCATATTTGTAGGAGGTAACTTGATCTCCTGGAGGAGTAAGAAGCAGTCTATGGTGGCCAGATCGACAGCTGAAGCAGAGTACAGAGCTATGGCCTTGGGAGTTGCAGAGCTGCTATGGTTGAAGAATATGCTGGTGGAGCTGAAGCTGGATCAAGGAGCCAAGATGAAGCTGTGGTGTGACAATCAGTCATCTATTAGTATCGCCAACAATCCAGTACAGCATGACAGGACCAAACACATCGAGATTGATAGATTCTTCATCAAAGAGAAGTTGGATAGAGGATTACTGGAGCTTGGCCATGTTCCAACCAGGGATCAAGTAGCAGATGGACTAACCAAGGGACTCGCCTCAGTGAGCATGATTAGAGGATGTGACAAGATGGGCTTAGTGAATATCTTTCACCCATCTTGAGGGGGAGTGTTGATATGGTATGCTGGGTGTCATATTTAAGTATAGTATAAGCACATGGGAATATCCTGAGGACATATTTGGGATGCCAGAATATGTCACAGGATATTCCATTATGAGATTATTGTCATAATGATTGAAATCATTGTATTAATGACTGTAAGGCTATATAATGCCAATGAGACAATCAATAAAATCATCAACTAATTTCAACACAATACTCATCCAACTTCATATAATATGAAGAATGGCACTGAGCTAAATATTTCAATTGTTGGGCAATCCAAATTATGAAAACCAGCAACTAAACGTAAGGGGTTGTTTGGTTATAGGATATGGAGAACGGAAGTGGCCAAAATCTGAATTTGTGATCACTTCACGTGTTTGGTTGGAGGATTTATAGACAAGATTTATTGTGATTTCACATGAACAGTAAATCTTGTCTGCCACGAAATTGAAGTTTTTATATTGGAGATTTTCCTATGAAATGGAGCGTGAAGTGGAAAATCCGCATTCCTACTTTGTGTATTTGGTTGGAGGACCACTTCCTCTCTACTTTAGCACCCAAAAAAAAAATTATTTATATAACTTCAACAAAAAATTACACTTTTTCAATCATTTCAACAACCAACCAAACACCAAACTTTATGATTTTTCAGTTCTAACCTCAACTTCTTCAAAGCACCCAAACGAAAAAAAATCAACTTCGCTCCACTTCATCTCAATGCGTACATAAAATATTGATTTCTGGATTTTTTACTTCGATGCACGTCATCGAACCAAACAGTCCCTAAGTGGAAAGATACTAGAATTCAAGGAACAGTTCAGTAGTGTACAAAGGGAACTAGATTGCATGAACCACGAAGTATAAGCACATCTCAGTCACTCTAATTTCTGTCTTAAGTTTAAGGCAACATTAGATTTTTATGAGAGCAGTATAAAATAGTAGTTACCTATATAAGTACCATAATTTACATTTTGATCTACCTCACATAAATTGTAATCACCTACAAAATTAACCTTCATTTTCTGATGTACAAAGGGAACTAAATTGTAATCACATAAATTGTAATCACCTACAAAATTAACACTACACATTGGTGGAAAATTACTTTTGGAAAATAATTCCATGGAAATATAAGCTATCAAACACTACATATTTGTCGAAAATTTGTAATAGAAATATTTTCTATGAAAACAAAAATCCAATCAAACACAGCTTAAGAGAAAATTTGATGCATAGGCCTAAAATCATGATAATTCACTGTCCTGTTACACATCAAGGGAAGATAACAAAAGCTCTAGAAATAAATAAGAGACATCAACTTCAAACTACTGTTATGAATCCCAAATATGACAATAATGTCGAAAAACTAACAGAATAAATATTGGATAGTATTAATAATATTTAACATGCTAAGTAGCAGTGACAACAACTTTAGTTTAACTTGGTACAAGAGTAAACCATCTTTAAATTTCGTTTGACGTACAATTTTCATACGAATTTTACAAAAAGGTAAGGATTACTTAGTTTAAGGATCTTGAGTAATATTCAAAATTTTACGTTTAGATTTTTATATTGCCCAGAATATGATTTGGGTCTCATCGCCTTAGGCCGACCGTCCAAGATGGAGGAGACCTAAACGCAAAATTCAAATATTATACAAGACGTACACTAAAACTAAATACAAAAAACGAAATCTAACGGTCAGCCAACGTCAACCATCACGATGAGTTCTAAATCTCTTTTCTGGACAATATGGAGATATAAACGTAAATTTCGAACATTATACGAGACGATGGAACTAAATAATCCGAAAGATATATAATTATACCGTTGCGAGAATCCAGCTCTATAGCAAAATACTTCTTTTTTTTCCTTGAGTGATTTACCTTCAAATGACTCCCCACTCTTCTTGAGCAACCTCTCCACTATGGCACGGTCTATAGGCGAGTCATCCACCACCAACACTCTCAACCTCTTCCTCATGCTCTCCACTTCCTCCTTCACTTCCTCCATATTACTCTACCAAAACCCAAAACCCAAAGAGGAAGAAGAGGAAGAAGAAGTTGGCATGTACAAATATAGGCCAATACCAATGGTTTTTTGTTTGCGCAATAAGGAAGAAAGGACTATAGTGGTGGACCCAAGAGGGGGAAGATTGTCGAAAGAGGAAGACACACACTTTTTTATTAGATTTGGTTGTCTGGGAATCTTTTCCTCACTCCACTCCATTGACCTCTCTCTCTCTCTCTCTCTCTCTAGAAATTATTCTAAGTGCCATGATTCATGCATGGGAAAATATAGCCGTTGAGTTCTTGGCTTGCAAATGGGCAGGTGCATCCACATCAGCTAATGCTGATGTCTGGACTTGAGTCAAGAGGCTTTAGTTTTAACATAATCACTTGCTAGCTACTTTGAGTTAGGTTCACAAAGTGAGGTTTGCAAAGCTCATTTGTTTATAAGTTCAAAGAGAGTGAGGGATCCCACAAATGGCATGGAAAGATTCATCCCACGTGTATGTTTGTGAAAATCTCCAATCATATTGTCTTGTTTTGTTCTGTGTTGAAATGTCAATGTGTCATAAAACACAAGATAATATTGTTTTAATGTAGCAAAATTATATTCACACAAGATAATGAGATAGAAAAGTATTCTCCAATGCAAAAATTTTGAAAAGACAATAAAAATTATTTTTTTCAACTTTCAAGACAACTTTTTTCATTTCTTACTTTTTTTTATAAATATTTTTATTCATAATTGATGATGTAAAATAAAGTCATTGTGAAGTCCATTGTCTAGATCTAGACAACTAACTTCACATTGTCTTAATTTGTCATGTCATTACCATGTCAACTTTACAACCAACTTCACAATCTCCATTGGAGAAGGATTTTTTAATAATAAGTTGTGATTCCTATGTGGCAACCATTCTTTCCAAACTCACAACAGGGTTGGACATGCACTAAATATAGGAAGATAAACAATGTTTTGTATGTTTTATAGCAATAGTAATTAATCGTTGTTGTTTCAAGGTCAATTTATTGGACGTAAAACGTCTGTAGATGACTTTTCAAATCCGTCGTCAAATTTCAGGACTCAATCCTGGACAGACAGTGGAACAAATTGGATTCTTACACATCTTAACACTTGATATTTATATCAAGCTATCAGAGATGTGTACATTTCGTTCATAACAATCAATATCTCAAGTTGCTTGAAAATGATTTAAAATTGAGTTGTCTAAACCATTTGTAAATATATTTTTTTTAAAAATCGGGTTATTTATACTAACTATTAATATAGTTTATGTTTATTACATGGGGTACTCATATGTTCCCGTTGGAGCTTCTCGTTTTCTACACTGACCACTCCTATTTTTTTAGTTTATTACACCGAATACTCTTACTTTAAGATAAAAATAAAAAGTTATAACACTAACTACACATATTTTTATTTTATTTTTCTAAAGGGATGGGTGGTCAGTGTAATTAGTTTAAAAGCAGGGGTACCCTGTGTTATAAACCAAAAACTTAGCGGTAATTAGTGTAAATAACTAAAAAAATAACTAATTATTTAACAACCTAATATAATTTAATTATAACTAAATAATTTTAACTCAAGTGGTTAAGGTGCGAGGCATTTCTTTTTATTGTCTGAGTTCAAGTCCTAAGTACAACAGTATTTATAATAAGTTCGTATTTTAAAAAAATCAACATTTTTTTACGTGCGTGCACGTGCACTTTAATGGTCATTATATTAAAATTCTAGAAATGCAATTAGTTTACAATATAAATACATACCAAAGAAGATTTAATTTAAATTTTTTGATATCATCTTAAAATATATGATAGTTTATCAAAATTTAAAACTAGAGTTATTTACGTTAACTATTCCATGTTTTATATTTATTACACGGAATACACTACTTTGAAACTAATTACACAGGGTACTCCTATATTTTATATTTTCTATAGAAAGAATTAACACTAAGTACCCATATCCCTTTGTTTAATTTTTTTTCTAAAGGAGAGGGGTATCCATTGTAATTAGTTTCAAAGTAGGGATACCCGTGTAACAAACATAAAACATGAAAATACTTAACGTAAATAACCATTTAAATTATAAGTAAGAAATAAGGGTTATATATTTATTCTAACATCTTATCAGAGACGGCTCCAAGCCCAAGGCCGCAAAAATTTAGGAGGCCCCAAAAAATAGAAAATAATAAGTAAGGAGGTCCCAAAAACTTTTGGGGCCCAATTCAATTAAATTTAGTATCCAAAAGGGATTGAATTTTTAGTATCGGACTTGGTTTCCACCAAGTTAGGTTAAAAAATTTAGGGCCCAGTTCAATTAGAAGATACTAAGGCATTTAAAAAAATTAGCATGAAAAAGGCACCCCAAATTTTTTGGGGCCAGTTCAATTACAAGATACTAAATTATAGTCTTTCTGTTGGAGCCTTGGTAAAATTTTGGGACCTTTGTAAAAATTAGGAGGGGTTTGTTAATGTTGTCGGCTGTCGCCTCCTAAATTTTACAAAGCCCTCCATAAATTTACAATGACTCCAAAATTTTATAAAGATCCCCTAAATTTTACAAAAAAAAATTCCTAAATTTTTACATAGCTGGCCTTGCATCTTATATAGATGTTCAATTTTACTAGATATTTTGGTTTTAGAACATTTAATACTTTGGTGGTAAGAGATTCAAAGTATTTTCAGAAATTTGCGTATAGAGCATAGAAAATTTATAAAATTACGTCCAAAGCATAAAAGTTTCACTAATTACAAGGAGAGTATAGAAACATCATTTTAAAGGACGTTTTTGAACAGAGGCCCAAAAACGCTCGTGTAATTTTGTAATTAATATATAGTACACCGGATTCAAATCATCGTTTTAATTCGTAAATCCGTTATCTAATGAGACGAAAAGTAACTAATTAGCAAAATTGTACAATAATGTCCTTTTTAAGAACGTTTTTGGACCTTTACTAAAAAAACGTTCTTAAAAGAGATATTTCTATACCCTTCTCACAATTAGTGAAATTTTTATATTCCGGACATAATTTTACAAATTTTCTATGCTCAAAACGCAAATTTCTGAAGTATTTTTTGCAAGTTGCATGCTGCGTCACTGATAATATCTCCATAAAGAAAAAAGCGTACTTTGCGTTAAATATGAATGAATGAAAGGAGACATTGGTCTGAACATGTAGTCTTTGTCTGTGGCTGGAAGAAGCATGAATGAATGAGGGTCCAGAATCTAATGAGGATTGCTTGAGCCCCTCCACTGCACCAGGTTTTCTTTCGACATCATGATGGTGGTGGTGGACTCCCTCCTTCTCCTTCCCATGATGGCACCTGTGACAAAGTTAAATGATAGCAACTTGAAAGAAGAAGAAGAAGAAGAAGAAAAAAATCAATTACCCCTCAACTAATCAAAATTTTCAACTCGATATCCTTAATTTGGATAGGTAATAACCTAGTATTCTTTTTCCATTCTTTCCGAGAGCAGATCTGTTGTCCCATTTATTCAGTCAAATATTATGTCCCTTCTATGTGTGTTTTTTTTTACACCGACGGGACCCACCAGACTATTATGGGGGGACAGAATATCGGATTGAATAAATGTGACAGCTGATCTGCACCGATTCTTTTCCTATCGGAGTTAACCTAAAATTAAAAATGACAAAAATACACCACTACCCCCCCCTCCCCCCCCCCCCCGGCAACTCCCTCCTTCTCCGACGACAACGCAAGAACAACGGCGACGGCGCATCAGCAAAGTCCGGCGGGAGTGGGATTGTGGGGGAGAGGGGGAAGCGATTCCAGGTGGCGCGGCCGAAGGGACGGGGGGAGGGGGGGTGCTGCAGTGGTGGGGGTAGGGGGTATTTTAGTCCCCAAAAAAACAAAAAAGCTAGCAATGAGTGAACGGAGAGTCTCAACATGAAAATGGTTAATAGTTGATGGTATTAAGTTAATACCTATCGTAACTTAGGGTATCAAGTTGAAAAACTTGAATGCTTGAGTGTATCAAGTTGTAACAAAAAAAAATTGGATTAAATTTAAAACTTAAATGATAGGTTAAATTTAAATTTTAACTAGCTTATGTTATTAGGATTAAATTAAATTAAATTTTAGGTTCTAAATTTTAGACACAAAAAATTACAACCAAATTATATAAACGATTAACTTAAAATATTAAATAACAAATTAGATTTTAAATAGTGGATTAAATTTAGCATTAGATTAAACTTAAATTAGAGTAGATTAAATAATTTACCTAACTTTGCTTTAGATTAGGTTTGAATCAAATTTTAAGTTAGAAAATGCAAGAATACCCTCTCTGATATGAAGGATTGGAGGTGTTACTTCTTGTGACACTAAGAAGAGCCTAAATCATTCTAGGCATCAAAAAATTCAATATAGCGAGCAATTATAAGTGTCTTAATTCCTCGTTAAAATATGATTTTGATTTGAATGTATTTATTCAAGCGCCACATCTAATCATCTTTAGGAATTGGTATCAAAGAATTTTAAAACATGAATAGAAAGTAGAGTTTGCCGTGAAATCATTGTAGCAATTAACTCTTAAACTTATTCTAGATAAGACCTAAAAATAGACAGATTTATTAGATGGATCAATATATTTAGATATATATTTTATGAGATTAAGTAGTTTTTCTCCATCAATTTATATAGTCCAAAAATTGATTTTGGCTCCTATTATAAAACACTTTTCCAATTGGTCCAGCTTATTATGTAGTTCAAAATTTGATTCTAACCCCTAAAACAAAATATTTATCTGATTAGTTCAATTTTATTCGCAGTCCAGAATTTTTATGTAGACCCCTGATAGTTTTTTGAATTTTTTGAATAGTCTTAGTTTTATGTAGGGCATAATTTGATCCAATTTCCTGTTTTATATATCATTTCTGTAACCTTTCCAGATTTTTTTTTAAATTATTCTTAGTAGGACTAGGATTTTTTTCATAATTAGAAATGAATGTTGGGGGACTAATTTGATTAGACTTCTAATATTGATTAATAGATGAGTACTAGGACCATAATCAAAATGTTAAGTGGAAGACTAATTTAATTAGACTTCCATAATCAATTGGATTGATTAACAAGTGAAATAATTAATAAGATTGATTAGTAATCGAATACTAATAAGATTACAATCGAAGGGTTAGTTGGAGACTAGTTTGATTAGACCTCCATCGTCAATGTGATTGATACATAGTTAAAATTCTAGTTAGACTAGAAAATAAAAGCTTGAAATAAAGATTATTCAAAGTAATAATTTCATGGCAAATCGGTTAAGCATGCAAATCAATTATTATGGCTCAAATAACCAAACAATATATTAGAATTGTATCCTCTCTTTGTTTATATATGATTCTTGTTGGAGGGTTGTTTGGTTAAGGCATAACAAAATCTCTTTAAGTGTTGTTATGTTTTATTTTGATATGTGATGAATGATCCCCTGGATATGAAGTATAGGATGAGAGAAAATAATGTATTAAGAGGAGCAGGGTTTGTGAATCATGATTTTCCTGTTTTCTTATTTATTTTTATTTTTTATTTACTTTTTGCGAGGGTGTGACTATAAGCATATAATCATCATTCCGGAGCATTAGTACCATTGAAGGTTTCAAGATTACACGGATCATGAGACAACTTTTTGAAAAAACTTCGCAAAGTCACGCGAGATGTAAAATGATGAAAGAAAAAGATTATGCAAAATAGTCTCGGTGGAACATTTCATGTCCGACACTTTGGTCACAACTTCATCCAATGTAAGTGCCCATTATGCGGACTCCATATTAACATTAGGAATCATAAGTTATCAAAATGGATTTCAATATCAACTTATTTTTAAGAAATTTTTATCCTTCTCTTGTCACACACTACTTCCATAGCTCCCAATTTTGGGGGATTGGGTGTGTGAATCTTCTTCTTCCAATTGCCTCTGTTAAAAGCTATGTCTTCACTAAAACTAACAGAAATTATTTCCTTCTTTGAAAACTTAAAATCTTCTTTAACTCTACTTATTGTCCCTTTTTACCGGAGCATCTAAAGGTGTTGCATGTCCAAACCATCTATTAAGATGATTTGGGCCTGATCAATTTTCTACTATAAAGCATCAACACAAACACAGCAATCAAAATATACACTGGCACACCACAATCAGTGTCAGTCTGTAAAATTTAAAATGTAGATAAATATTCAAGTATGTTAGCAATATTGCAAGTATTATCAGAAGACATCAATACAGTTGGCAGAACCTGGAGTGCAGGAAAGTAATATTACCAAAAGAATTGCCCTGTATTGTAGGCCAAACCTGGTGTCAAATTTATCAGGCAATAGTAATGGTGGTTAACTGAATCCTGCTAATTTTCTCCCATATACTTAATTACATATCCAAGTCAAATTCCCAACATAATAGCTGTAGCAAATTACAGTTGAGCATATATAAATGAGAGAAGATGGGTAACAAAATATATATTATTAGTGTCACTGCTTTATGTATCACCAAAAGTATCGCCAACAAATACAGGTTCAAAATATAAGTATCTGACTACCATCAGATATGTCATCCAAACTATAAGCACCACCTGACGAGTCTCCCATCTCAAATACATCATATAAAAAGGACTCGAAACAAATACTTTTCTTGCCAAATGCAGTGTGTACTCTGATCCTGCCAAATGCAGCTCATGCAATGCCACTACTCCTAGTCCTGCAAAATTGTAAAACTAAGTTACTAATATTACAAAGGGTAAATGTTGCGACAAATGAAGACTGAATGATATTTCAAGTAGACATGTATATCAAGATGACCCTTAATTTGCCCTTCAGTATCAGTCAGAGATCCTTTGTCATATATATATATATATATATATATATATATATATATATATATATATATCATAAGAAATAAAAAATAATGAAGATTCATGTTGGCTACTAGGAGTAAAAACAGAACAAGTGCACCCACAGCATTGAGTTTCGTTTTGTAATAACACTAAGCATTGTTTCAGAGAGTGATGAAGACCAAAGCATTTTTCATAAACGTAGAGACCATCCTCTTCATAGCAACTTCCAGAATCGAGCTCTCATTTGATCACTACATGAAGCCTTCCCCCACCAACATTAAGTTGATATTCATCTACCATCGTTGTCATCATGCTGGCCACTTTCTTGCTGCCTCCAGTTCACAGGCTTCATCCAACAGTGCCCAATAAAATCCATCCAAGATCCGCATCGAGAAGAGGTTTGTACTTAACGGGCCTAAATTCCTCCCCAACTTGGGTCCAACGCCCATGTGGCTGTCTAGTCATAACTAATTACTTTTTTGCAAGTCCCCTCTCATTTGGTTTGTTGGGTGATTCCTTTCTCATATGCTTCTTGTCCTAATTCTAAAACTGGCTAAAACTAAACCCAACTTTCATGTGAAGGTCTGGAAGATAGTTTCTAGACATAATAGAACTATTATGGTTTAATTTTGTTTAACACGTCTACTTCCTAACAGGAAGCACCGACACTGAAAATCTGTGTCGTGTCACATCGTGTTGGATACATATTGGACATGGCAAAGACACCAAATACGCTCGGATGTTCAAAAATCAATGTCGAGTCCATGTCACCGTGTCCGTATCATCTTGAGCACAATAACATGTACATGTGTTGAGTACTAATATTGAGTACTTACCCTTGTTTTTTTTTAATCAGGACATAAGCTGACATCTGATCCTATCTCACCAATTCTCCAAATTTAAACCAAGAACAAGAGCTTTAATTATCAACAGATATTCGCCTTAGAGATAGTAGTAATTAGAGCCTTAACCGTGAGAAACTGGTGCTTCTCACAACGAACAGACCATAAGAAATATTTACTAATATCAAAAGGAATTCCTGGAAAGAGATATAACACTTGCTCAAGAAAACAAAATCCAAAAAAAAAGAGAGCATATTCATGGTTTTAGTGTTTTGAACAAATGTACATGGCATGGAACTCCTTAGCATTCCAACAAAGCAGTAATGTCTCACCTTCTAGACCTGTTGATGTTGGGTAAGATATTTATGTTAATTGCATGATTAAATAAGGCCAAATCAATTTTCAATAACTGAATATGTTCTTATTGGAAGATACCTTTGGAGTAAAGGAAAATTTTATAAGACGACACTAAGACCACCATACTTTATGGATCAGAGTGTTGGACAATATAGAAACATGTCCAAAAAAAATAGTGTGACAAAAATAAGAATGCCAAGATGAATGTAAGAATGCCAAGATGAATGAGTGGCAAACACAAATTGAAAGACAAGATAAGAAATAAGCGTATTCATGGAGAGTAACAATTGAGTACAAGATGAGAGAAACTCATCTTAAATGGTTTGGACATGTGCAACATAGACCAATAGAAGCTCCAGTGAGAAGAAAATCGTCTTAGATGAACCACTAGAACTAGAGGTATGCCTAAAAGTACATGGCTTAACGTTTTAAAGAAGGAATTTTTTTTTTGTTATTGTTACACATGGCCCTAAACAGAGCTGAAGAAGCAAAGGATTCAAACATCCGAACCAAAATTTTGGGATAAATGCTTTGTTGTTGTGGTGGTTGTGAATATGTTCTTTTAAGTCTACATAGTAATCAAAGTTAGCAAGGAGTTTCCAGTGAAGATTTCACTCATTATGCGACCTTGTGTTCTTATTATATTAGAAAATTACTGTCAATTGTTTAATTCGGCCTGTTGTATCTTCAGTAGCTCTAGTGTTTAGGATACAACACATATCAAGTTGGATGTAGGATGCAAAGTTTCCTAGACATCTGAGCTCATAGAAGTACACCGATTGCCATTCAATTGTGTAAAGAACCATGCCGTACAACAGCTTTCATCCTTCCTATCCAGATCCAGAACCAATGTGAAAATTAATATTTCCTTCTCAAATACTTCAAACAATGATATTTGTGAGAAGAGATGCTCGTTGGGAAAATCAGAACATTAGACCATATTTACAATTTCAAATATGTCAAAAGATCTTGTTCTGTAATTACAATTAAAGATATGACTATTATACTTTCTTACTGGATCAGCTTACCAAAACTTCTCTCAAGTTGTCTTTACGCTAAGGGTCTGTTTGGTAAACGAAATTTTGCTTTGGATTTCAGCTTTCAGCTGAAAGTGGGACAAAATCCATAACTTTCGTTGTTTAGTTCAGGTGATCATTGGGTGGGGCCGTGGGAAAGGGGAAAAAACTAACAGATTCAGTTCTTGTCTCCTGTATTTGATCCCACTCCCACATCCTCTTTCTCAGTATGGATGTGGGATGGAAGATGGGATTAGTTATTTGAGCAAGCAAAATTACAATTAATCCCAATCCAAAGATTATTGAGATAGAGCGCCCCCTCCACTTATCGCCCTCTCGCCGTCGGCGTCGCCGCCGCCGTCATTAAGCTCGATACCGTCGTTAACGTTGTCGGAAAAGAGGGTGCCTTTCCACCCGACGGAGCCGTTGTCGGGACGACGGAGCCGACGAAGGACGGGAGGAGGTCGATGGAGCTGTGGAGGTTGTTCATCACCGGCCGCAAGATCTGGCGTGAGAGGCAAGGTAGTCAAAGGCGCAAGGCGCACTCAAGGCGCAAAGGGTCCAAATCGCCCGAGGCGCAAGGCGCACTTAAGGCGCGCGCCCGAGCGACACGAGACGCAAAAATTATATATATATATATATATATATATATATATATATATATGCACATCGGATTTCTACATTGATAAACATGTGTGCTTCAAATTCTCCCATGTCTAGGTTGCAATCACTTTGAATTGAGTGAGTGAGAGAGAAAACAATTAAAAAAAAAAGTACATCAGTTCAAAAAACAGTCTAAAAACAGTACAACAGTTAAAATAAAAGTCTAAACATGTTATTTTTTCACAAGATTTTCAAGGCGCGCCTTAGCTATTCCAAGGCGCTCGAAAAAGGCGCACCTAGGCGCGCCTTAGGTGCGCCTTAAGAATTGCGCCTCGCCTGGAGTGTCCTGAGACGCTGCCCCTGTGCCTAGGAGCAAGGCGCGCCTTTGACTACACTGGTGAGAGGATCGGGAGTACGCAGCACATGCAGAAGGGGACCTTCACAGGCCCAGCATCGGCGGGACCACTCCTTCCAGTGGTCGGAGAGAGCAGCACCCTAGGGTTTCAAGTGTGGATGTTTTGGTGGGTTAGGTGGGGTGTGGTGAATAAACATTTGTGTTGTTGCCATGTATAATTGTTTGTGGTGAATAAACAAGGAAGTGCATGGATTCCTACCTTTTTTCCATCCTTGAAAGTCCAAATCCAAGTCTTCCCACACTTACGGCTTACCAACAGGCCCTAAAGACAGTAGTATTATGTTCGTTCTACATCTAGATTTACTAAGTTCCAGAATATTTATAATAATATCTACCAACATTGGCTACAAGAAGAGACATTATGTTATACTGAGTAACACTGATTGTACGCACTTCTGCAGCTAGACACCCATGTTTGAACTTGAATAGCCATCATTATCATCACATAAGTCATTCCTGGAAGCAGGAGCCTGCTACGGAGGATAGCCCTACACGAACATTAACCAAGATTCACAGTGGGTATTAACCTGAAATCTACCCTCTTATTTGGAGCCAAGAAACGGTGGAATTTGTACCAACATAATTTATTCCATAATCTTCATAATTTAGGAAGGAAGCAGGATAGTCTAGTGTTCTCTTTCACAATGGACCCAAAATATGCACTTATCATACATTGCATTAAGAAAAATCCTATAGCTAAACTTACGTTGCAACTTTTTGATTCGACAAAACCAAGTGGAGCTAAAAATTATTTTAATTGCCTTCTTAATACATCAAATTCTTTCTTGATGCCAAATATAAAAGAACTTTTTGACTTGGACAAAACCAAAAACCAAAGTATATATCACTCCAACAATATAACACCAACTACAAAAAAAAGGCGGATCCCATTATTCACGAGCTGGAAAGCATAAGCACTCTGAAAATTCAGTGTGATGTCCTGTGTCACACCGTACCAGACACGACAAGACACAGACACTCAAAATACACTAGAGCATGCCAAAATCAGTGTAAATCGCCATATCCTCATTCTGCCTTGTTCATGTCCGTGCAATAGAGCTCACGAGACGGTTCTAGCAAGCGCCATTTTGTTATCTATGTTTCCCTGACATCAATAAGACGCAACACAATATGGTGGCTGTGATAAGGGGGTGACACCAAATTGTTGGTGTGTCCAATACAATAGGTAAGGCATAACACAATTACTTGTTCAAGAAAATATATGCTCCTCTATGATGCAAGGACGCAGATATGACATGACACAGTATTTCTGCAACCTAGTGTATTTTGGAGTGCTAGGGTTGGGTCCGGAGTGACACGGCCCACATTTCTGGAGCGTCCGTGCTTCCTTTTGCTACTCCAACTATCTAAACAAACACCGGATAGTAACCCACGCTGCACGGACACCAACCCGACACTGACACAAACACGACGACGTTTTCGTACTGTCGACAACCAAATGATAGCAAGATTGGAGCTTTTACCGCTGTTCCGCCATCAAGCGGAGCCGCCGCCGACCTCCATGATGCTCTTCGCCTTGGTGGCGTAGAGAGAGTACACCACCGCCTGCCTCTTCGCCACCTCCAGCTGAGCCTTTCCTTCCGCCAAAGCCGAAGCCGCCGAGCTCGGGTCCGATAGGAGCCGGTTCTCGCAGAATCCGTCGACGGCCCTCCTCCTGACGTACTTCCTCACGTTGTAGTCGGAGAATTTGGCCGATGTTCGCAGAAACGAGCGGAAGAGAGAGAGAATTTCTCCTCTCGACGCCATTAGAGAGAGAGAGTTAGGGTTTCGATTGTTGAGGAGGAGTGGGTTTGGACCATGAACGCACAAAAATGTTGAGATGTTGTTATTGGGTCGGATTCGAGCAGTAGACCGAGAACCCGAATACTGCAAAGCGCACCGACCTCGAAAAGGGTAGGGTCCGAGTATACATCAATAGACCAGACCATACCAGACCAGACGGGACCGGTCCGCAAGAAAAAAAACCGAGGTACTCAGGTATATGAATATAGTTACCGCTACCAAAAAATTTAGAGAAATTTTGAGTTGCATCATATTTTATTTACCATAATTCACGGTGCACCTCACTATTTTACCATAATGTACAATCTCTTCCACTTCCGTAAAAAACTAACAGTCAACGTTAATTTTTTGCCCCAATATCCTTAGGATGGGGGGGAGGGGGCGCTGGTAATAGGTAATAATGGTGAAAGTAATGTATCGTCAATATTTTTGGCGACATGTGCACTCGCAATAACAATGGCAAGATGAAGGTAAGTTTTTTATATTTAAAAAATATCCGTCACTAAAAGTGTAATTTCGTCACTTGTTACTAAAATTCTAATTTCGTCACTAATAGCCTAATTTTGTCACTGAAATTCATCACTAAAAGCCCAAGTCACGAAACAAAATTTCAAAAAAAGTTGCATACATGCATGTTGCCAATGCTATTGACGACATGAGTGCATGCACTCATATCGCTAGAAGCATTAGCCACTTATTAACTGTTTCGAATTTTGGCAAACTAATTATCTTATTCATTATTAAATTATATTTCATTATTTTTTTTAAATTTTATGTTTCCAATATCTAGAAACTAAAAACTGGATCCGTGCCACGATTCCAAAATCTCAACCAACGATTGCAAATATATATCATATACTAAACTTTTCGTACATAGTATCAAATCATGAACACATAACATCTATCAGTGGAACTTGAGTGACCATTGTGGTTACCGGAAGAGGTATAAGATCATGGCTGGGTGACGAAAGATCAGTGGTATAAGACCACGGGGACGTATTATTCTTTCCATTTATTTGATGAAAGTTAGAATGGTGGGCCCAAAAGACATACAATACAGCATGTACAAAATTCCAAATGTTACGTCAGTGGACGACTCGTCATATCAAAAAAGAACTCGTGAATCCTAGAAATATTAGTATGTTTGGACTCACCATCAGTATCCCGATGTGTCCTATGTCAACTTTTAGGCCTACTTATCAGGACTGGACCATACCTATCAAAATCCCGGTCCAAATCTGGTTCAAGTATAACAATCCACAGATTAGATTGAGTTGGAACAAAGATTGCAACAAACAGAATGACCATCATAGAAAACCTGTCTAATTTACAGACATTACACTAATATAGAGAGTACAAGGTGTTAATTAATCAGATACAAGAACATTTTCAACCTTCTCCCAGCCACTGAATCTCCACAATCAACCCAGCAATCAATACATCAATGATACAGAAGCCGAAACTGTTTTGTGACCAACAGACATTCAAGCGAAATGACAAAAAAATGTGTCAAAATTACAAGAGAACAAACAATGTGCTCTGAGGAGTTCAATCACAAAAGACGGCCTAAATCATCAACTTTACCGTTCCTCCGGTTGCCTTCGCTATGTCGATTCTGTGAACATTTCAAGAATGCGAAGAAACCACCGTCTTCCTCCCCATCACCTTTACAGTGGGAGAGAACTTCTGCGAGTATGGCCCCCGATGCAACTACGACATAAAAGTTGATGTACCTCCGCTGTGGGTGAATGATGTTGAGAAAGTATCATCATCGGATTGCCACTTTGCAAGTGTACGGGTGAGGCTCATGCTTTTGTCATCCTCCTCGAAATTGCAGCATTTACTTGGTACCCACTGGTCTACTAAAGGACTGAGGACTTGGACGGCATGACCCATGCTAGGCCTCTGATTAGGCTCACGAGCGGTGCAGTGGCGTGCAAGCTCCGACACTTGTAAAATGTTCTCGTGTGCTTCAGCATCAAGATCAAGGGAAGGATCCACATAGTTGAGGAATTTGTCCTTGTTGATGATGTATCTCCGGAAGGCCATGACCAGATGGCTATCTTCATCAGGAACGGACTCGTCAAGTGCTTTCCTTCCCGTTATTAGCTCCATCAAGATCACACCATACGCATATACATCAACTTTAGTTGACACCTTTCCTGTAACTGCAAGAAGACGGACAAAATTAGCAGGGCCTGCCCTGGCCCAGGGCGACAGCCAAGGGTTCCATGGGTCAAGAGGGCAAAAAAAAAAAAAATCAGTTTAAATATATAAATAATTTTGTACCGAAAATAGAACTAGTATGTACCATGGGCCTTTCTTATCACAAAGAAATTGTGGTGTAGTGGTTATTATGTTAGACTTGCACACAGGAGATTCCTAGTTCAAATCTTTGAGGAGACATTTTTTTATTTCGCTTTTATTTTATTCTTTTTTACATTATGTATGGAGGCCTCATTTAGAAAGTTCGCCTTGGGCTCCCATTTGCTCAGGGCCGGCCCTGAAAATTAGTTAGCGGTTTTACCACAGGTAGAAACACATACTACATGATAACTAGGATTCAAGAATGAACATCTTAATAACAATTTTATTGAAGAAGAAAAAAAAACTTAATCCCCAGGATTTTGGCCTAACATGTAATGAATCAGCAATATTTATATGTTAATTTAAATGTCAAAATAAATATGAAGTAGGATAAACATACTAGTCAACATAGTCTCCACTTATCATAGTAGAGTGATGTCAGCTTAGATGGAAAGCATTATACTTCACAGTATTTATAGTAGCATTTTAGATACCTAAGAAGCACGGATACTCCAAATTTGGTGCTTATTGGTGCCATGGCTGCGTCAGACTTGTAGTACCAGGAGACCAAATTAATGCCGTTCCCATGACACCGTGTCTTATCATGTCATGCCGTATTTGTGCCATGCAATGGTGCAATATTAGATAGTTCGACATGCTTAGGATATCTGCTAGTGGGTTATCCATAACCATGCTTGCAAGTTGCTTCTTAAAGGGTGCAACTCCTACATGACAACATTTTGTTAGCTGATCTCGGTCATATAACTCAAGTACTTGTTTTCAGTGGTCCCGTGTTATGATAACATCTTAGGACCTTCAAGATGGACTAGAAAGTTTTTCAACTTGGTAGGAACATCATTATAGTCCTACATTACATCAACAACCAACCACTCTCTCTGAACCTTTTATGTACATTAGAATTGAAACTTTAAGTTTATAGCATGTTTCTGTGTCTGCTGAAACTGATATGCATAGGCCATTTCATTTATGTTTCTACAAGACCTTATCCATGTCTCTGAAGTGATATTGTGATGGTACCTAAGACTCCACACACACACACAATCAGCAGCCACAAAATGCATAACAACATCATATGCATTCTATACAAATAATTGGTTAACATCTCTTAAATCAGCATAAATAAATTGCAGCTTCCATGTATAGGAAATAGCTCCTGGATCATCTTAACGGTCCCCATCTTTCCCCAAGAAAGATTATTCATT